>JAACNH010002206.1:0-44455 GCA_019447015.1 Hymenochirus boettgeri
GATCTTCCTTTTCTAACACGTCTCTTTTAAAAATGGTTCTATTATGCAGCTGGTGAAAACATTATGGATAATTACGAATCTCCAGTAGGGGGCAGCTGTTGGTTATGAATGTACGTTTTGTGTATCCCTGGGGAGACAGGGCAAGTTACATGTATCCAGCAATATAAAAAGAAGTTTATGTAAGTTGTAGTGGTTTAATGAATCGGCAATGAATCTATTTCCTGCTCTCTTTGTTTTGGTGGGCTGTGGTTCTTCCTCCGGTTACCTGATTCTTGGCCCGGCCCCTGCCTCCCCCCATGCCACGAGTCCCACGGGGCTGTCCCCTGGTCGGCTCGCGGCCTTCTGCTGTTTGCCCTTTCCCTTTCCACCCGGCTTCCCTATCTACCATATGTATTTTGTTCGCAATTACAATTTGCCTACAAAGCCCAATAAAAAGCAATACATGTTTATAGCTATTCCCTAATAGTTGCATGTCTTGATGTGCTCCAGTATTTATTCTAACACGTATTTTGTCTACTAGGTCCAGGAACAAACAACTGGAGCACCAGAGACGGTAAGTAGACCATTGGCCGCGAACCTATAGGACTTGTGCCAAGGGTGGCACTCAGAGCCCTTTCTGTGGGACTCGTGCCAGCAGAATTCACTCTGTAGTTTGGTTACCAGAACCAGAAAGGCAGAGAGACAACTAGTATGGCGACCGACAGGCTGAAACAAATTTTTTTAATTAAGGCCAAAATTAATTGTCTATTCCCTGTGACCCTGTTACATTTCCTCCTATTCTTTGTGACTTTATACGGGTCAGTGTTGAATTTAAGGAGTCTATTACGGAGAATTGCTCTGCGCGTTAGAACTGATTTATTGTCCCACCTTATTGTCAAGCTCTGAATTAAAAATCTTTTTTGTCTTATTGTTTACCTGGTGTTAACTAGTCACACTGAGATGGCCCGTACATGCAGTGTTAAATTAATCAATTGCAAGCAGTTGCAATGGGTGACTTTCCCTACATCCTAAATTTAAAATGCCCAAGGACTAGGCCTCAATGAAGGCCACCAGTCCTGTGTTTTTTCCGGAAAAAGTATCCATTGTTGCAACAGTAAAATTAACAAGATTCCCTTTGTCCCACTCTGTGATTGGGTTTTTGCTTAAGACAGGATTTGCATTCTATCATTACCGTATCATAAAATTCAAAATCATATACATCAACAGAAAAACACTTCTTACAACACAGATCTTTTTCACTTTTCAGGGACAGACTGAATTGCATTGGATAGTCCGTGCTATTTTCAGACTGAAAGTAAATGTAAAGCATTTAACTATTCTGCTAATCAATTATAGAAAAGTGGAGCCATATTCCATACAGTGTATTGGTGGTCGGGCTGTCATAGTTTTGTTGTAAACCAGAGAGACTTTCCTTGCTGTTCTAGCACCTATTTTGGGGTAGGTTGTTATACTGGTATTGTGCTCTACACCTTTGGGATTAATTGTTGTTTAATGGCAATCCACCCGCATAAAACATCATTTAGAAAGAATGGTCTCTTTAAAAATATGTTTTATATAGTCATACTTTGTCCATATTCATATGCCGCTTGCTATGTTTTTGATGCCGTCAGGGAAATGGAATTTATTTACAAATCTGTACTAGCCTGTATACTGAGCCTGGTCCTGGTCTCAGAAGACAGACAGGGATTAACATTCAGTCATTGGTGTGATGTCAACTGTCAAATCCATAACTTGCCATTACTAACTGGAAGAAACCAGGAAGCATAAACAGGGAAACCATCCAATTGGCAGGATTTTCATTTCAGTTTAGAGACTTATTATTTCAGATTTCAAACTATACCGTGTTAGGGGTTTTGGGGGTGATTTTACCTGTATTAAGGGCGAGGAGCCACATCTGCGACATTTTTCTTTCTCTTTCTCGCGTTGCGCTTGGCGTTTTTGTTTTGTTTCCCCAAACATTGGAAAGCACAACACGGCATGCAACCGAAGAGATCGGTTTCAGGTGCGATACGATGTCGCGTTGCGATTTGTTGTTTGTTCCTCATTTTAAATCGCGAATTGCATTGCATTTTTCCAATACTTATGGAAAAAACTCATGCGTCAAACGAAACAAAATCGCACATTAAAGGCATCATTCCGTGCGTTTGCTTTTTGCGGTTGCAGTGTGGCCCCGTGCCCATAGTTTTCATTTTTGGGACTGGACTTTTGCCCCTTAAAGAGCAGAGATGGATTAAGGTCACTATGGGGCCCTAAGCGGGCCATCATTCAGGCCCCCTTTTTTGCTACATATTGTATAGACTATATAATTCGTAACGCTTCTGAAGCTGGGCCCCCAGAAGGTTTTCATGTCCCTTGGCTGGTGCCTAGGGTTTGCCTGTTTGGGATAATCCTAACCTGTTTTAAGGGTAAGAGATATTGGTCAGCCAATATGAATACATTTTATGTATTAACGTGTTTAACAGATGATTTTTGGTTTTTTTGGGGGGGGGGACTATTTGTTATAATGAACATGGTTTAAACCCTTTTAATCTAAGACACTGTGTAAAGCCTGAGCCCCATAAAAAAGAATTCTTCCATATGGCCTGAAATAAATCACATTGCATCTATATAAAAGGAAACATTCTGACAGCTGTCATGATTACTGATATCAGCACCTTATCACAGAGATTTACAGGTACTTATTACTTAACTGATACTTACTAGTAGGGGGGAATGCAAGCCATAATGTTTTAGTCACCGAGCCCCTAGAGCCTGACTTATTTAGACATGAGAACTTGTGTGGAATTTTAATTCCAATTTAAGCACTTTTATCATTGTTTTGACTTGTTCATCTGAACTCTGTAATGTTACCTTTGTTTTGTTATGATGTTAATGACGCATTGGTTTATTATACTCAGAAATTAATTAGTATACAAGCAAATATTTGGTAAGAAGGGGTCTGGTGATTGCAATCTGAAAAACATTCGCTGAGGAGCCTACTGTAATGACATAAGGCAATATAGCCCTGCAATGGTATGCAGACTTGGTGAGAGATAAGCTGGTGTCTGCAATCATTCTACATTTAAGGGTTTAACATATATGATATACAGATATCTAGTATAGAAAACAGTTTAGTATATGAAATAAACACACTAACTATAAGATTCTATTAACAAAGAACCTACATTTTTTTGAAGGAGAATGTGGTTCAAGGTATGAAAAATAATAGATTATGACTATGGGTTATCTCTGCTCCCAACCTTATAAAATAACATTCTACATTGCCCGTTTTTGGATTGGTCAGAGTGCAAAACAGTTTACCTTGTAAAATTACTTAACCGTTTAGACAACCCAGTTACCTAAGAGTTCTGTGTACTTGTGTGCCTTTATTTAGCCCCGGTAGGGACTTTACTTGTCTTGAGTGGCTTTTGAAGGTTCTGCATTCATCCAGGTCAATGGTATTATCTGTTGTATTCAATTAGATCAACGGGAACGTTGAAGTTTGAGTTTTCTTTTCACGACTAAACTTCAAGTCCCGTTGATCTAATTGAATACCACAGATATATTGAGTGGCACTGATTTTTGAGAAGCTAAACTATGTCTTAATTTTTTTTTAAGTTGAAAATTTTTACAAACACTGGCTATTTTGCATTTTGTGTTGTGGTTCTTCCTCTTGAACTAAAGCAGGGTACACAGCTTTACTAATAGCAAGTATTAATAATATATAATCATAATGGCTTTCACAGGCCGGCAACTAAACTACTACTAGCCAGACCCAAAATCTTTTGTGCCCATGTACCACAATGTTTGGAGGGGCCACCACTTTGTTCTCCCTTTAGGGAGAGATAATGATATTTGTAACCAGATGATTTTCAATGGGCAGACAAGATTCCTAGTACTCTGTTCATATAAATATAATGGGGTATATATAAAGATATAGAACACATGGCCAGTGTTTACCCAGTTTATATAAAATAGGAACATCACAGAACAACAATAACCACAAATAACGCTTGATGTTCAAAATGAAAGTAGGAAACAAGCACCGAAAAAGCGTTATATCCTTCTAAATCCAGGGCTACAGTTGCTGTTTTTTTTCTGAGGGCTGGAAACTACAGGTCGTTTTTTTAAATCCATTTTGTTTGTATTCATATATTTGTGTTAAAGAATGAGCCTGGCCAGTTAAGGAGATTGACCAACGTTTTGATTAATTACCATAAGGGTTGGATATTGGGACATGGGTCTGGTCAGTGGTGTGGTCTGGGCTGTTTTATGTTATTGTTTTGGCATGGGTAGATTGGCATTTAAAGAACTCAGCTATGTTTTAAGACTGTTTCCATTGAATATTATAGATTGGGTGCTTATGTACCAAGATTGCACATTTTGCCTTGATCTTAATCTGCAACCAACCAATCAGTGTTATTTAAATGTTTTCTACTTGCAGTAGACCAGAAGAAGGGTATTATCTGATTGGTTGCTGGCAGATTAAACATAGCATAGAAAATGTTTGTGCTCTTGTTACATAAGCCCTGATATCTTTCCAAGCCCTGACCGCTTTTGATTTGTATACAAAGATTAATTTTCTTTGGCATAATATATATCCATATCCTGTATATATCTCCTTAAATATATGTATTTTATCCTGTAATATCTATATATAATATATATATATAATATATATCTATATTTTTTTTTTTTTTTTATAATATGAGATTTTGTTGAAATCTTAGTCGTATTTTTATAGAAACTATTTTGGTCCCTGTGACTTGACAAGTAAACAAAACAAAATAGTTTGGTGATTACACAAATTTCACACTATCCTCTCCATTTTGTTTTTCCTATATAGAATGTTTTATCTAAATTAACTATTGCATAATCTGAATAATTCAATTCTTGTTTCATCTTTTAGTTTGGTGACCTGGTCATGGTTGAATGTTTTCTGAATGTGCACTAGCAATCATCCTCTTAACATACAATAAAAGATGCACAATTATTGTCAGCTTTCTGTTGTGTGATGAGTGCTGAAGTGAAATTTGGCCCTTAATTCATTGTTCTTCTTCAGGGAAGCTTTATAATGTATTTTAGTTGATAGATTCCAACCTGTCCATCACAAACCTCATAACTATCAAGAAAGAAAACCAGGTTCTTTTCTGTAGGATCAAATTCAATTTGCCATTTAAATGGTACTGATACCTTCTAGTTCATAATATCGCCTGCATGCAGAAGCTTGCCAAGCTGAGATGCATGGGGGCTGTATTCCAGCCAAATCCTCCTTGCTTCTCAGTGGGCTGAAGGTGGGTGATGCCAGAAATACTCTGGGATATTTATTAGATGGAATAAATAAGCACAGATAATAAAACCACCTTAATATGAGTTAGAATAAGTCTATTAAGTTGCTGTATTTCTGTTGTCATTGATTAATGCCTCACTAGCTCATTTGGTTTTCGATTTAGAAAAAAAAAAAAACGATTTTGATTCTAATTTAATTAGCATAATAATTTGATGTGCATAATTCTATAATTATGACATTCAGGTAGTGCAGTCCTTTTAGGTGGAAAGGCAATTTTCACTTACTAGGCAGCATCTTCTTGCTAGGAAATGGACAAGGCCTTCCTTGCCCTGATAATCCAGGCAATAATTCACAGTACAATGCCAGGGGGTATTAAGGACTTCCAGGCACGAGACCTCATGGGGGCACAGTGGACAGTAAAGGTCCCACTTTGGGTTGTTTTTTTTTTCCTTTTCAATGCCAATCAGTGGAAAGTGCAAATATTCCACTAAATTCATGCTTGTCTGTTTTCCCTTTAGTGTAGAACAAATTTCCCACCTCTTATAATGTATCTATAATGAGGTGGGGCTATTTTACTTGGGCAGGAGGGCACACACAGTAGATAGACTGGGTACCCATACTATAAAATATGGGGAGAATGGGCACTGGCCTGCTGTCCGAGGTGCTGAAAACTGATCAGTCTATAATCCTTTTTACCGCCTTAATAAGGGAACAGGCTCAGAGAGTATGGGCTATTAAGCTCACCACACTGACGTTCACACTAAAAGGCTCACCACGACATGGTTTAGGTAAATATAGAGGGACTGTGATTAGATAAATATCTATGGATGTGGATAAATGAGAGATACTAACTTTAGCAATGGACAGATAGCTCAGATCGCACTCGATAGATAAATAGAAGATGATAGAGATATAGATAATAGATAGATCGGATCAGATAGCTAGATAATATATAGATACTAGACAGTCGATATATCCCAGATAGTCATAGAAGCTAGATAGATAGATAGATAGATAGATCGATCGCTCGATCGATAGATCCTAGCATAGATCTAGATCGATCGAGCAGCAACTCTCGCTCTCTCGATAGCTCTGCTCTATCGCTTGCTGATCCGCATCGGATAGACTCGATGATCGCTAGACCGCCTCGCTCGCTCGACGCTCGCTCGCTGCTCGCTCAAGACTCGCTCGCTCGCTCGCTCGCTCGCTCCTCCTATAGATAGATAGATAACCTCTATAGCTCTATATAGACATAGTCTAGATAGATAGATCGATAATAGATAGAGCGCTCGCAGCTAGCTCGCTGCATCGCTCGCTCGCTCAGATCGCATCTTGCTCGCTCGATCCACGCTCGCTTCGCTACGCAGCGCTCGCTCGCTAGCACTCGCTCTCTCTCCCGCCCTCTCGATCTATCGCTCTGCTCGCTCTATAGACATTCGATATATATAGATAGAAGATATATGATGATAGATATATAGTAGATAAATAGATAGAGTATGATAGATAATGATAGATAGAAGATAGATAGATAGATAGATAGATAGATAGAATCGATCTAGTAGATAGATGATAGCTAGATAGACATATCGAATATATAATAGATAGTAGATAGATAGATCATATAGATAGATCGATTTATAATTTTAATGTTTTCTAAATCCCAAGAATTAAAAGGTTAAGACAGGCAGTTAATCTGTAGTAAAGGATTATTATAACAATCCAATGATAGTGCAATTAAAGGTTATACCACTCCACTAATCGCATGCGAGCTGAGTATAAATCACTGAACATTGATATACAGAACATTTTTTCAGTGGGTAATGTAGAAAACAGATACATGGGGAATACAAATAGATATTTGCATTTTTTTTATTTAGCCAGTGTAACTTTAATTACCCAGTTGTATAAATTTAAATTGTATTTATAAATGTGTTTGTAGTAAATATTTGAAAGTAAAAGTAGATTCCCTGTTATGTATCTAGGGGTTGGTAAATAAAAGTATAGTCATAAAACAGAGTTGACCTCATTAACAACTATGCTAATTTTTTGCTAATAATCAAAATAACAATATATCAAACGGAGTCACAACAAGCTTTGACACCCAAGAATAACTGGGGGATACTTATGTATAATCATTCAATTAACCTTTTCTAAAATTGGGTATTTGCTTTAAGAAGGAATAACTGTTTTCATTCTGGAAACAATGGCATTTCGTTTTATAGTGTATTCGTTCACATAAAGGTTTTGTGTACACATGTAACAATTGGTTTTCAAATGAAAAGGTGAGTTTAAAGAGATGTCATTATTAAGGTGCAGAGCAATACTTCAGAGTTCGCTAGAATGCAGTAAAGGGGCATTAATTTGTAGATAATCTCCTTTTGGTTTCTTTATAACAAATTATTTGTGTTTGTTCTATTCTTATACATACACAAAAATTAGATGACTGTGTGTATGAGGCCTAGCAGACTAAGCCCAAAGCAAGACACTTTCAAGTACAAACAAAAGTGAATATAGATTTTTTAATATATGTATTATAATAATACTAACGCGACAACAATTGTCTTTTGAGGCTAAATTAACTAGGAGGTTAATATACTATTATTTACCAAAATTGTGTAAGGCAAGATGATGTACCCACACTTGGTGTCGTGATTGTCATTGTTTGGTTGTGAGAGATGGGACACACATTTTAGGTTTTTTGTTGTAGGTGCCTAATTAATGTTTTAAGTACTTCAGGATCAATTGATGAGGATTGAGCTGTATTTTCAGGAGTTAGTTATTTGCTGACTTTGAAACCTTCTATTGTGGGACCCTCCCACCTCTTGCTATATGTTCGAAGGCGGTAGTGATAGACAAGTGTCTGACCCCCCAGGGCAGGGCCAGGTCATCTTGATGCATTGAACTGAGAAGTGCCACCAAGCCTTCACGAACACCCCAGGACCTCATTCATTTCCTCTTCTTTCCTCTATTAGACCACAATAACACCCACAAAGGTGACTCCTATACCCGCCGACCCTACACCAGTGTCCCATCCTATTACCGCCCCCATAACTGGCTATATAGCTTGGACCAGTCAGATCTATCAGTCCCATTACTCATAACGACCACCCACTGCAACATCTCCACAATTTCTTGTCTCCTTTCTTCTTTCTCTCTCTAATTCTGTCTTTTTGTAAAGAAATTAAAAAAAACAAAACTATTTTTGAACAGACATGTTCATATAGGTGACAGAGGGAGACTGCAGAATAATGTAGTAAAATAATGAATAGTACTAATTGAGTTGCATTTCACTGAGTGATGTTCAGAGCTCCCTGTCATTTTAGGGGAAAAAAAATAACCCTTTCACTGCTGTTCCCAACCCTCAGGTTTCCATTGAAAACAGCAAAGAATCTATTAGGATACATTTTGTAATCCTGCAGCAACACAAACCCACACCATTTGTTGAGATATGATAAGATTATATTATATATATATATATTGTTTTTACTAATCAATTTTTCTTTTACTCTATATATTTAACTTGTAACTTGTCCTTTGTTGTCCTCCATTTTCCCTCCCAACCACTCATTTAATAAAAATCTCTAATTTGGCCATTTTTCTCTTTAGTTTCTGGAAACAAGACAAAACACCAGGGGAAAAATAAATAATTTTCATATTCAATAATTGCCTTCTGGTCAATTTAAACTGTGGCCGTTTATTTTGAAAAGAAAGCTGTCTAATGAGATTCTCATCCCAGTGTGTTCCCAGCTGGATCCTACAGCCTTTAATTATTCCGGCCTGACTATTTATTCCTCCTCTGCATAAGATGCCACTGGTAAATCACAATGGGGTTCACAATATCCTTGAACCCTTGAAATAGCCAGAGTCCAGTGAATTCCCTTTCCTTATATTTGCATAGATCAGCTGTCTTTTTAAACGAAAAAGAAATAGATTAAAGGTAAAAGGAACTTGCTTTTCCAAACACTTAAAAAAAAGGCTCAGTTTTTGCATTAGTTTTTAGAACATTGAAATTGTTTACATTTTGACGCACTGCCCTTTACTGTTTCTGCAAATGTCTGCCGTTAATTTAGACAATTAAAGGATCTTCAGGGATCTTTTTGTTGTCCCTAAAATATTCTCGATTTTCCCCTGCGAGACTACATAGATAAAGTTGGCCTGAACAAATGATGTCTACAGATTACTTAATATTTGATAAGACATGTAATCTCTAATGAAGGGATACAACACACCAGTTCCTTGCTGGAATTCAAGTCAAAATTAAACATTTGAACCAGATTTCATATTTAATCTTGAAGATGTCTTAAGTGATTTTATTGTAGGATTTACTCCTCGGATCTCAACTAACCGAGATTTTGTCCTTGGCTATTAAACTGCAAGGGTCTGCAGAGAACACTGGGGTATTAAGAAATTTTGTTTGTGATAGATAAATAGATAATAGTAGAATATAATTCTATCTATTCTATAGGAGAGATAGTAAACAACAGAATGATGTATTTATGATATATAGATAGATAAGAAATATAGAAGAATGAATGTATTTATGAGAGACAGAAATAGAGAAATAATGAATGTATTTATATATACGGATAGAAATAGAGATAAAACAGAGAGATAGATACGATTATATAGAGAAAGATATAGTAAAATATAAGAGATTAATACACAGATTTACTAATATATATATATAGAGAGCGAGAGCGTAAATTAGAGATCAATAGATCATATTAAATAGTATTTAGAAAATGTCGGATGGATGGGATAGATATCTAGATAGCTAGATTAGGCTAGATTAGATAGTAGCTAGATAGATAGAAAATAGATAGATAGATAGATAGAATAGAATAGATAGTATAGATAGATAGATAGTAGATGTGATGGTAGATTATAGATAGAAGGGTATGATAGATAGAATAAATTATGATTTCAATGATTGAATGAGTATTGTTATAAACATATAGATAACAGATAGATATATATTAGATGATAATAGATCTATTACGATAGCTCTATAGATCGATAGCTGATACGCCTAGATCGATAGCATCGCCCTCGCCTCGCTCGCTTAGCTCGATCGCTAGCTGACTGCTACTACACACCGGTCCCGTACATCTTTCTTTAATGCATTCCCACCTCCTTGTTCATTATAACCTCTCACATAATCCCCGCTATTACAACCTCCTTCTTCTTATTTCGCTCTCTCCTTGCATTTAATTAATTTATTTAATGTTACTGTTCATTTTTTCACCCTTTTTAAATAAATTGTATTTCCCTTACAGATAATAAATATAGTAAACCATAAAAAACAGAATCTTGATGATCAGGAATCTTTATAAGAAAATCAAAATATGACCATTAGTTCCTTATTTAATATTATATATGTTTAGATATCATACAGATAAACGCCTTTAAATTTTTGTTCGACTTTGTTTTTTTCATTTACTTGTCTGATGTTAAATCAACATTTTAAATATCTCTCCAATATTCTATGGACGTTTCACAAGTGCAAAAAAAAATCCTGAATTGCAGGCATACACCCAAAGAAAGAACCGAAAGTGGTCCCATAAACCTTTACAACAGAAGATGAGAAAAATAAAATAAACTCAACACTGCCTTTTGGTCAGTTTTGTAACACAATTCTAACGAGATGAAATGGGAGTCATGGGATCGTCCATTTCCCCCCAAAACTTAAAGGTCTCCCGTCTCTAGTTGATGTTTCTCACCTTAAGTTTCTTAAGGATGATTTGGTTTAAAAGAAGAGTGTGCCTGTTTTTACCATGGGAAATAGATCTTCGAGTTTGTAATAATCGCAAGGAGATCTGGAAAGTTTTGGATTTATGGACCCCAGTCACTTAAATGGAAAGCACAGTTTTTCACCTTTAATCATTTTGTTTGCTTCTATCGCTGTTCTGATCCAGTGACATTCCCCATTCAACTTCATTCATTAAAAATAATGTCACCTTGGATGAAAAGGCCATCCGACCACCACCCACCTGGCATCGTTCCGACCTCCTTCCCTGGTCTGGAACCCCCTCCATGATGCGTTCAGGGGATTCAATCTTGGGGTTTCCAATTGCTCGCGTCTGTGTCGCTGTCGCGGCCCTTTTTTGCCTTTTGCCCCCCCGACCCCCTCCCCCCCGTGGTGGTCTGGATGTTTACTGAGGTGGTCGCTTGCGCATAAATCGTTTGTTGGCAGACCGGCAGGCGATCGTTCTCTTCTCCCCAGTGGTGGTGCGCAGGTTGTCGCGCAGTTCATCGGAGGCGAGTAAATTTCGTTTGCCCGCAAGAACACCAGTTACAACACACAAAGGGCCTCTCCCCGTGTGCCATTCCACTCAGGTGGGGCCTTCAGGTGGAGTTTGTCCCCGTAGACTTTACCCGCATCCCTGGAATTGTGAACAGCTGTGTCGGACCTTCCTTCTCAGACTGGGCCCCTGCGGGCCCAGGCGCTCATCCTCCTGGCAGTTTGGGGACGTCGCAAAGTTGGCTCTGCCTGAGTACTCTTCTAGCTTACGCACCGAGGCCCCCAGCTCCAGTCCCCTGGCCCCCGAAAGCAGGAGCCCACCCCTGAGTCGGGTAGGATGGCACGTCACCTGCTTAAAGGCGTACTGGGTCAGTAAGTTTGCCCCCCCGGGATCAGGTTTGGGAGCGTCCTTTAGAACTAAGTCGCATGGTCAGGGAGCTAATTCTGGGCTGAGGCTCCCAACGGGTACTTGGTGCCGTGCCCCAGAGTGCAGGCCCCCCTTGGATCTTAGCTATACCATCCACCAGGTGCTGGGACGCGGCAGTTGGTGGACATCCCCCAGGCTGAGGCTCCGCGGAAACCTCCGAATGGAAACCCGACTTGTACCAGGACTCATAGGGATGTGCCATCCCCACCCTTGGGGTATAGACCTTCCGCTGAGGCGTGGACCTTGGAGATTGAAACGCGGATTGGCCGCGTCCTCTTGAGGCGAACACCCCCGAGCGGCCAGAGAAAGGGCCACTGTATTCACTTCTGACGGATGATGTCTGGTGAGGGATGCCAAGCAGAAGCGCTGTTGGCTGCGGCTGTTCCTCCACTCAGCAGGGGCCGCCCTTAGTGCCTCTACTGGTGTCCACAGGCAAACCCCAAGGCTTTGAGCCCATGCTGCATGCTGGATGAGGACGTTTCCAGGGGTAAAACCTCCTTTGTGCAAAGGCGCTGGACTCCGCAGGCTGCTCAGAGGGCTGGTGTTCCGATCTTGTTACAGGTGGCAGCCACCAATGGCACAGTGGAGTGGTACAAATCTCGCTCCTCCTGGTGGGATAAAGGAACAATATCGTTACAATTGGGCCCGTCCGACCCCTGTCCCTTCTCCCCAAACATACACGGGTCTCCCAGGGCCCTAACTCCTTTAACTAGTTCCTGACATGTTAAAGGGATCCCACATATCCGCCAGTTGTACCCTGGCCTATGTAAGTGTTTCAGTTCCCACCTGTGCCGCCCTTCATTTCCATCACAGTGCCCTACCAGCTGTCCCCTGGGTAACAATCCCAGTCCTAGCGAACCCAAGAATATAGGAATTCTCTGCAAACATCATATTATGCAAAGTCAGGAAAAAGTCATCACGATTGTAGAACATTTACCACAATTGTCCACAATTGTCAACTCCAATATAAACCAATGTAATGGACGGGACAAAATTGTCTCTTGTGTTTACATACAACAATTAGCAGGGTGGATTTCTGGGTAAATGTGGAGGCTGGTGGTCATTGGCCAGAAAATAAGGTATCACAATCTGTAATTGTCCTCTGCTATGTGGAATCTCTGGAACACCGAGGACTGTCCCTATTTAAGGGTAATGACATCCATATAGACATTTATAGTCAATTCCAAATAAAGGTAAATAACCTCCATATAGACATTTATAGTCCTCCCCATATGAGGGTTAACTAACATCCTAACATCATTTTATAGCCTGTCCTTATACAGGGGAAATTACATCCGTATAGTCACTATTTACTGACCCTATATAGGGATAATGACTAAATATAGTCAATTATAGAACTGTCTATATTAACAGGGACTTAATGACATAATTATACACTTATAGACGATCCCAATACAGGGAAATGCATACATTTATCCTTATAGACTGCCCCTATACAGGGTTAATGACATACATTTAGTCAGCTTACAGACTGTCCCAATACAGGTTAATGATATACATTTAGTTACTTATGATGTCCCCCTTTCAGGTTAATGACATCCATTAAGTCAGTTTTAGACTGTCCCTATATACCAGAGTTATTGAATACATACATTTAGTCACTTATAGACTGGTCCCCGCCCCTGGTACAGGTTATGACATACCTTATTAACTTATAGAACTTGTCCCTATATAGAGTTAATGAATACATTTAGTCAGTTTCGACGTCACTATACAGAGTTAATTTACATACATTTAGTCACTTATAGACTGTCCCCCTAAGAGTACATTAACATATATTTTGTTTCCACTTATGGACTGTCCTCCTATACAGAGTTAATGACATACTTTAGTCAGCTATAGGCACTGTCCCTATACAAGTTAATGTACATACAATTTAGTCAGCTATAGACTGTCCCTATACAGGTTATATACATCCTATGGTAATTTTTCCTCTCCTCTCCACTAGATGTTATATAATTTATTTAATAATTAATTTATACTGATTATGGGGGAGTGTAGGGAATAGGCCAGGCTGTGCCAAACTGTAACCAACAGTGCCAGGCTGTACCAAAAAAGTGCCAGATTTACCCGACGTAGCAATCAGTGCCAGGCTGTACCCAGACGTAAGGATCCGCCCAGACTGCCAGGCTGTACCAAACAGTGTCAGAACTAAATTTTCTGTGTAACTGTAGGTGTGACCCCGCTGTGCGCATGAAGAGGAGCATTACCATATTGGTAGCAGTGCAAGGCAAATATCGGTTTTAGAGAAGGATAGCACGTTGCCATCAATGGGAGAGACTCTAGTACTATTGTAGATGAATAAAAACATATCTGTTTGTAGGCATTGCCAGCATATTGGATTAGAATCATTACAGGCAATATTAGGATTAGAATCATTACCAGACAATTTAGGGTTAATCATTACCAGCAATATAGGATTAGAATCATTACCAGACAATATTAGGGTTAGAATCATTACCAGGCAATATTAGGATTAGAATCATTACCAGACATATTAGGGTTAGAATCTTTTACCCGGCAATATTAGATTAGAATCTTACTAACAATATTAGGGTTAAATCATTACCTGGCAATATTAGGGTTAAATCTTAAGCAATATTAGGTTAGAATCATTTTTACCAGGCAATATTAGGATTAGAAATCATTACCAGACAATATGGGTTAGAATCGGTTACCAGGCATATTAGGGTTAAATCATTACCAAGGCAATATTAGGGGTTGAATCTACCAAGCATATTAGGGTTAAATCATTACCAGGCAATATTAGGGTTAGAATCATTACCAGGCAATATTAGGTAGAATCATTACCAGGCAATATTAGGGTTAGAATCATTACCAGGCAATATTAGGTTAGAATCATTACCAGGCATATTAGGGTTAGAATCATTACCTGGCATATATTACTGGTTTATAATCATTACCAGGCAATATTAGCGGTTAGAATCATTACCGGGCAATATTAGGGTTAGATCATTACCAGGCAATATTAGGGTTAGAATCATTACCCAGGCAATATTAGGTTAGAATCATTACCTAAAGGCACTATTGGGGTTAGAATCGTTACCCCTTACCAGACAATATCAGGGTTAGAACTTATTACCAGGAATACAGGGTTAGAATCATTACCAGGAATATTAGGGTTAAAATCATTTTTCCAGGCAATATTAGGTTAGAATCATTTCCAGGCAATATTAGGGTTAGAATCATTACGCGGCAATATTAGGGTTAAAATCATTTCAAGGCAATATCTTAGGGGTTAGAATCATTCCAGCATATCAGGGTTAGAATCGTTACCAGGCAATTTGCGTAAAATCAGGCCGACAATTAGGGTTAGAATCTTTACCAGGCAATATTAGGTTAGAATTATTACCAGGCAAATACTAGGGTTAGAATCAGTGCCAGGCAATAGTAGGTTAGAA
Organism: Hymenochirus boettgeri; assembly: GCA_019447015.1. Lineage (NCBI taxonomy): Eukaryota > Metazoa > Chordata > Amphibia > Anura > Pipidae > Hymenochirus > Hymenochirus boettgeri. The sequence goes on from JAACNH010002206.1 coordinate 15,381, forward strand.
TCATACCAGGCAATATAGGGTTAGAATCATTACCTGGCAATATTAGGGTTAAAATCATTACCAGGCAAATAGGGTTAGAATCATTATCAGGCATAATAGGGTTAGAATCAGTGCCAGACATATTTAGGTGTAGAATCATTACCAGGTAATATTTGGGTGAATGCAGTGCCAGGCAGTATTAGGGTTAGAATCATTAACAGCGGCAATATTGGGTTACAATCATTACCAGGCAATATTATGGTAAAAAATCATTACCAGGCAACTAATACGGGTTAGAATCATGCCAGACATATTAGTTAGAATCATTACCAGGGTATCATTAAGGTTAAGAAATCATTACCAGCATATTACGGTTAAGAATCAATGCCAGACAATATTAGGTTTTAAAACCAGGCCAGGCAATATTAGGTTGAATCATTACCGGCAATTAGGGTTGAGGATCAAGTGCCAGGCTATATTAGCGTTAGAATCATTACCAGGCAATTATTGTTAAAATGCATTACTAGGCAATATTGGGTTAAAATCAGTACCAGGCAATATTAGGACTAGAATCAGTGCCACAATGTTAGTGTTTAGAATCATTATCAGGCAATATTAACGGTTAGAATTATTGTCAGGCAATATTTGGGTTAGAATCAGCGCCAGGCAGTATTGGGGTTAAATTAGTGCCAGGCAGTTTTTGGTGATGGCAGTGCCAGGCAGTATGTGGTGAATGGCAGTGCCAGGCAGTATTAGGTTAGAAGCAGTAAGCAGGCAGTATTAGGGTTAGTGCAGTGTCAGGCAGTATTGGGTATAGCAGTGCCAGGCATTATTAGGTTTAGAAGCAGTGCCAGACAGTATTGGGGTTAAAGCAGTGCCAGGCAATGTATTAGGGTGAATGGCAGTGCCAGGCAGTATCAGGGTGAATGGCAGTGCCAGGCAGTATTAGGGTTAGTGGCAGTGCCAGGCAGTATTAGGGTTAGGACAGTGCCAGGCATATTAGAGGAATGCAGTGCCAGACAGTATTAGGGTTAGTGGCAGTGCCAGGCAGTATTAGGTTATGTCAGTGTCAGCAGTATTAGGAATTCATGCCAGGCATATTAGAGTGAATGCAGGGCCAGCAGTATTAGTTAATGGCAGTGCCAGGCAGTATTTGGATGAATGGCATGTGCCAGCAGTATTAGGTTTAGTAGCAGTGCCAGGCAGTATTAAGGTTAGTGGCAGTGCCAGGCAGTTTTTAAGAATTAGAGCACTGCCAGCGTATTAGGGTTAGTGCAGTGCCAGGCAGTATTATGGTGAATGGCTGCCAGCAGTTTAGGGTTAGTGCAGTGCCAGCAGTATTAGGGTTAGTGGCATGCCAGGAATGTATTAGGGTCAGGCAGTATTAGGGTTAGTAGCAGTGCCAGGCAGTATTAGGGTTAGAAGCAGTGCCAGGCAGTATTGGGTAGTGGCAGTGCCAGGCAGTTATTAGGGTTAGTGGTATGCCAGGCCGTATTAGGGTTAGTGTCATGCATTCGTATTAGGGTTTTAGCAGTGCCAGGCAGTATTAGGGTTAGTGGCAGTGCCGCAGTATTAGGGTTAGTAGCAGTGCCAGACAGTATAGGTTGTAGCAGTGCCAGGCAGTATTAGGATTAGTGGCAGTGCAGCGTATTAGGGTTAGTGCAGTGCCAGGCAGTATTGGAGTGCGTATGCAGTGCCAGCAGTATTAGGGTTATTGGCACAGACATGGTCACAATCCATATGGGGATGGCACAGGGTGGTAAACTCCATGTAGTAGCCTAATCTATTGCATTTCTGTCTGTAATTAACCCTGCAGATCCCATGTCCCAGTACATTATATAACCCATGATGGAAATATTATAACACGACACGAATCCTGGGCTGGACCCCCAGTGAACCCAGTACCAGGGCTGAGGGTTGTAACTGGGACCTGCTGCCTCCCCTGGATACATTGTAACATCCCAACCATAAACTTACCCCAGTATGGATGTAGCCATAGCCTGTCCTCGGCCCGGGAAGTGAACAGGCTGCCTGGGAGGTGATAAGGAGCTGCAGGAGGGAGGGGATGAGGTGCTGCCAGGCTCGGCCTTCCCTTCTCCCTACCAACTCTTCCAGACTGAAGGTTTCCTCACCTGCCTCCAACCACCACTACACTCAACGCTCAGCCCTGCCAGCAGCTGCTTTGAAGTACCGCTGGCTGCTGCTCCTCCACCAATCAGAGAGCACAGAACGTCCGCTGGAGCGCGTCGCAGCCAATAAGAGAAGAGTAAGTGCACGAGCAGGGAGATGTGGGTCTTGGAATCTCTCGATCTGGGCTCCAGCAATCAGACTTTTAACCCCTCCCTGCCAAAGTGGCTCTGCTAAAGCCCTGCAGGGGAGCATCTGCAAAAATAATGAATGAGAGCAGTACCCCATTGAAACCCAAGCCTCACACTAGAAGTCATTCATATCCTATAGGATCTCTGGGATCTATCCTGTCATTTCACCCTTATTGCAGTTTCTGTGCCAGCGATCTGCTGCTGGGGTGGTTAATTGCACATCAAGAACTGGTCAATTGAATCCCTTCTTAAAGGCTTGTTCAAGCAATGGTGCCCCCTGCCTGAGAGGGTCAATATTGCCCTATTATTTGCATCTAAGAAATGATCTTGAGTTTTTTTTTTTAAGAGATTCAGTTTAAATAGAGAAAGTCATTGAACGGAAATACAGCAGACTGGTTACACACCCTGGCTGGATGCTTTGTATCATGTTTGCTTTGCTGGAACCCAGTAGAACCACCCAAACAAACACTCTAAAAAGTCAATCAGTCCCACAGGAAAGATCACTGCTGGTGAGAGGGCTGTCAGGATATGAAGGGATATGCCCCATTTCCATTCTCTGTCAGGGTATCTGTATATCTATATAGGCTGTATCCCCCCATATCACCTGTTTGTCTTTCACAGGTTCCAGCGATCTTTGCAGATAATCAGAGAATTCACTTTCCATAAAGGGATCTGAGTCCCCTTTTCTTTATTGGATGCTGAGACAAGCCACAGAATAAACAGATAAAGGAAGAATTTCTACTGATCTGATCACTGGGTGAATGACAATTAACTCTGGAAGGTGAGTGGTCTAATGCTCTCCAATCATCATTGTGACAGGTCAACAGAATATTCTAATGCAGTAATGGGTTCTAGAATTTCCAGGGAATCTTCCTTTTAAACCTGGGGATTTCACAAAGAAACTGTTTGGTTATTATTAATAATAATTAAAATTGTATATTTGTATCCCTACCAGTAGATGTGTCTAAACTACAATAATAATAATAATTTTATGGACCTTAATGTATCCATTTGATACTATACTGTAATATATATTGTATTGAATTATTGCCATTAGTATTCATTGTGCCTTACATTATTATGTCAATGCAGTATTATAATAAATGAAATATTTCCTTTTATTGGGTTTTTAGAGGTGGCAGAATCCAGCTCTGATATCCACCATCCCTGTGTATTATTTAAGTAGGGAGATTGCCTGTTAAAACATTTGGTGAATAATGACAAGTAACAAGGGCTTGGTTGGGAAAGAGAATCATCATCTCCCCCCCCCCCTTTTTTTTTTTTTTTTTAAGTAAAAAGCTTTGTAGAGATAGCTTTCATCCAGGTTTCTACATTATTCAAAACGGTCAGATAATACTTCTATTATAGTGGTTAATGCAACCAGTCAAACCAAGAGCAATTTGTACAGAGCCTGTGCCTCCTAAAAAAAAAACCTTCCACTTCTTTCTAAAGAGGTGAATATAGAACAATTCATCCAAAGCCAGACAGTCAACCACACAAATTGCTTCTCCTTTTCTGGCAATCAGGGCAATTTTACTGCAATGCAATAGCCCTATTAAATGTCAATTCTGCATAACAATTTACTAAAAAACGAAAGTGGGCGAAGAATCCTCCACTCAGTCAGTGAGTTTGAAATGGCTCCTTCTCCTAAAAAAAACACACACACAAAAAAAAAAAATAGAGTGAAATAAAATGAATTTTTGTTGTGTGTGAAATGTTTTCAATAATTACAATTTTTTTTTCAGGTGTGTGGAAACCTGATTTTGGTAGAATCTCAAAGGACTTGGTCAGAAGATAAATGGAATTAGATGTATAATTCTTATTGGGTTACCAAAGAGTTAAATGATGGATTTCTATCTGAAATGTAATGATATGTATGATCATTAGCATATGTTAATTGGGTGTAACAATTAAATGGTCAATGGATCTCGGGTAAGATTCCCAATAGGATAAACGGTAGTTAATTTGTCAGATATATTTATTAAAAATATACACATGTACACATGTGCACTAAATGAAACTGACTCATAGGAGACAATATAATCTTCATTATTTCCCAGCACTGACACCTTTACTAGGGATATTTTTATCATTAGAATTTCATTATAATGTTAGCATAATCCACTGTTATTGTCAAATCAATTGAAATGAATATTTACAGCAGAGGAACCTGACCTATACCTAAACAGGATACAAGGGGAAGTAAAACCGATAGGGTTAGGTACAGTGTGTGAAGTCACACTTGTGTAGAGGTAGTTATTGATTAAACATGTTGTGTCAATAGGCTTTTTGTTTCTATGAGTCACAGCCCCTATAGAAATACAGAGTACTTGGCTGTCAAGCAAATCAATGCATCCCTTTTAGTGTGTAGATAATATATTAAGGATGTCTGCTTATTAACTGACTCAATTGTCTCAGGGCAAAACATTTATTTATATTATTACTATTACTTTATATTATTATTATTATATTATATATGATTTATGTTGTACCCATTTATACTGAGCTACAGTCCTCAATGACCTCACAATCAACTTAAACACTTTAAAGTTTTGTATAGTCATTTTATTGTATTATTCCTATTAGCATTGCGATGGGTAGCATTAACATGCTATATATATTATTGTGTGTGTACATAAATAAATTGGTATATATATATGGTTGTGTGTGTGTGGTGTTGTGTGTGTATCTGTGTGAAATATATATTATGTGTGTGTATATACAAATTTATGTGTGAAAATATATATAACAATGAAAACAAATAAATGTATTTCACACAGATAGACTCACACAAACACATACACCAAACAAATCTATTCATATGCACACACACATACACACACAATTGTGTATTGCTATGACAGTGTCATTTGATTGAAGGTGTGTAGATGGAGAATGCAGGGTGTTTGGTTAAGGGGAAGGTTTTTGGAAGTGATACAGTAAAGTACAGTAGGAGACTGGCCAAGTGCTACATTGTTACTGGGTTACTGGTGTGTGGATACAAGTGAGGGTAGCTGATGTTAAGTGCAATCAATTAGCTGTGGCTGGAAGTTGATTGATACAATGTAACTACAACTAACAAGGTTTATTCATCATTCATTAATACCCTTCACCGAAACAAACTGCTTTTACCAGTGACAGGGAGATATAGGACATTATTATCTATAGGGCTGAGAATTTCAATCATCTATCCACCTCTTTATCTATCATGCTGTACATCTATTGACATATATCTATCTATCTATCTCTATCTATCTATCTATCTATCTATCTTTCTACCATCCCCTCACTCCCATCCCTCCCTCCCTCCCTCCTCTCTCCTCTCTCTCTCTCTCTCTCTCTCTCTCTTATCTATCTATCTTATATTATCTATCTATCTATCTATCTCTATCATCTCTATCTCTCTATTATGTATATATCATCTATCCATCTATCTATCTATCATCTATCTGTCTGTCCGTCCGTCCGTCCCCGTCCGTTCCGTCCGTCTCCGTCCGTCGTCCCGTCCGTCCTTCCATCCATCCATCCATCTATCCCTCCATCCTCCATCATCTCCATCTATCTATCTATCTATCTATCTATCTATCTCTCTAATCTATCTATCCTTATCTATCTATTTACTATATCTATCATCTATCTATCTATCTATCTATCTATCTACTATCTTTTCTCTATCTATCTCTCTACTATCTATCTCTCTACCTGTCTGGCCTAAATCAATGCCTTTAAAGGTGTTTTTGATTGCATTTTTCAAATTAAAAGTGGCTGAACCAAAGAACACTTGTCACTTCCTGGGAGTGTGGGAGTTTCAGGAGCTTTTCTGGAGAGAGGTAGTAGATAGTGTTGTGGAGAGGTACGTAGGGTGTTGTGGAGAGAGGTAGTAGAGTGTTGTAGAGAGAGGTATGTAGAGTGTTGTGGAGAGAGGTAGTAGATAGTGTTGTGGAGAGAGGTAGTAGATAGTGTTGTGGAAAGAGGTAGCAGATAGTGTTGTGGAGAGAGGTAGTAGATAGTGTTGTGGAGAGAGGTAGTAGATAGTGTTGTGGAGAGAGGTAGTAGATAGTGTTGTGGAAAGAGGTAGCAGATAGTGTTGTGGAGAGAGGTAGTGTTGTGGAGAAAGATATGTAGAGTGTTGTGTAGAGGTACATAGAGTGTTGTGGAGAGAGGTACATAGAGTGTTGTGGAGAGAGGTACGTAGAGTGTTGTGGAAAGAGGTATGTAGAGTGTTGTGGAGAGAGGTAGTAGAGTGTTCTGGAGAAAGGTATGTAGAGTGTTGTGGAGAGAGGTAGTAGATAGTGTTGTGGAGAGAGCTCTTGCGATTTTCTGGTGATTTGCTATTTTTCATCGTGTTTCCTATTGCCCGCGGACCAGAAATGACATCACAGGAAGCCCCAGTCATCTTTTTCGAAAAATAGACAGAAACACAAACGCGTGCTTTGTTATCCGTTGTACCACGTTTTCATCCATTTTACATGGACAGAAATGCGTGCAGTGGTGCATTTTTTAAAACAGGTTGGAACGGAACGGAAGGCACGCATGGGTGAACAATATTGGGTTTTACTGTCTGCCCTCTGTTACAAACTGATCTAGAGTGAACGGGCCCTTAGTCACTGCCCGTGTCTGTCTCTTATAGAGCTTTATGGATTACAAATACAGGTCTACCTTTAGTTAGGAAGTAGGCAGGAAAGGTAAGTGTTTAAATCGTTTGTTAAATCGTTTTAATAATTGGTTCCCGCTGTGGACCATAAATCTCTTTTCATGTTTATTCTGATCATTTTAATCATTTTCTCAATTAATTTATTCTGCTATTTTGTTTTTTCCTTTCCCTCCATCCTAATTTTCTTATGATAATGGAATAAATCTTGTTACCATCTCTTGGTTTGTATGACAAAGAAAACATGGCACAGCCTAATCCAACACAAAACTTTTCAATGGCTGACGCATCAAATTGTGGGCGCATGAGCTAGATTAAGAATGCATGGCATGTGAATTACACCTGTTATTGCCACTGGGTGGCACTATGGGCCTTGTGTAATTGGTAATGAGTGGTCAGAGCCACATAGACACTACACTCTTCAATAGGTTGAACTAACTGATTAAAGTAGAACAAAAGCCAAACTATAAGGGTATCTCCACAGTTCTAATAAGTTTCACTTATTAAAACCATTTGTCTCTTACCTCTGAATTCAGCCTCTTAGGGCCATATTAATAAAGATTCATTATCGGCAAAGTCCGTTAAATTCTTATCATGATCAGAAAAACTACCTCTTGTAGTGTGGTTTTTCCAATGGTGAAAGTGGTTTGTGGCCCTGACGTAAATGGTCGATGCAGCTATAAAGTTGATATTTTTTAACCACCATTGAGTAATTGGTATAAAACAAACAGATTAACGCTCTCTCGAATTTGATCCACACATATAGCAGGGTACTAGCCTGGATCCCCCCTCGGCTGCAAAACAGCCCTCCCATCAGGAGTGTCAATATAAGAATAAAAAAATGATAATATGAATGTATACAGTATATAAACCGCAATATTAATTTGTTATTGATTTTATGTCTTACCGGTATATGAGATATTAGGCTGGACAGACTTTCTTTTTTTTATATTTCACAAGATATTGGTTTATAGCTGGTGTATTATAGGTTTTATAGGTCTATGAATAAAACTGTATTTGCTATATATTTATCTTCTTGGGGTTTACCAATTTTTAAATCTTCCCATTGAAATCAATAAAGCGGTAGTTTTTCCGATTGTAATACACACCTGGACAAAGACAGCACCCAAGTGAAGACAACACCCAAGTGAAGACAACGCCTGAGTGAAGACATTGACTGAGTGAAGACAACACCTGAGTGAAGACAACGCCTGAGTGAAGACATTGCCTGAGTGAAGACATTGCCTGAGTGAAGACAACGCCTGAGTGAAGACAACGCCTGAGTGAAGACATTGCCTGAGTGAAGACAACGCCTGAGTGAAGACAACGCCTGAGTGAAGACAACGCCTGAGTGAAGACGGTGTCACTTGACACCTGATATTTGGACAAAGAAGGCAACACCAGGATGAAGATGGCAGAAAATTCCAATTTGTTTTGAGAGGTGATGATATCTCCAAGCTTCATGGCTATTAGCTAGATTCATTTACAAAGTATTTCTCTCTGCTGCAGACCCAATAGTGATATGCTTGTGAAGGTTCTCATTCATCCAGGTCATGGTATATCTGTTGTATTCAATTAGATCAATACATAATACATAATTGCCACAGATTCTTGTACAAGTCGTTCTGAATTGAGAGATCCAGTTGGATGACTAGCGAAATGTCTTCAAGAACTAAATTTCAAGTCCAGTTGATCTAATTGAATACAACAGATATACCATGACCTGGATGAATGAATATTACAGATATACCATGACCTGGATGAATGAATAGTACAGATATACCATGACCTGGATGAATGAATATTACAGATATACCATGACCTGGATGGATGAATATTACAGATATACCCAATAGTGATCTTAGGTAAACTACTGTATGGTATTCTATGGAAATTGTAAATCTACGATCACCTTATTGTAGATTTACTACGATCGTTAAAGGCACGGTATCACTAGAAAGTTATATGCGTCTTTATAAATATGGCCCTAAGTCCCTAACCCACCTGACCAAGATACTGGGCTGAGGATTGATTGAGGCCAAAGCATTAGGACGTGTGTACATGTCCTTAGCATTTAAAAAGATTCATATTGTTTATAGAATGTTTATAAGGTCATTAAAAGTAGTTTTTCTGCCTCTCAACTAGAAGCCGATTAGATTCTTCCCATTGGAACCATCTTTTTCCATTTGGTATTCTGAATTTGATGAATAATTGACTGCCAGGTGTCTATAAACTACATTTTATTTGTATACATTAAATCGAAAGCATATTTGACATTTATACTGCATTTTTATTTGCTCTTTGCTGTATTTATTTCCATAATGTAACCGTCGCACACTCTTTATCCTTTTATAAAATGTTCTTAAAGGGTCTCCACATAGACACCTGTTCATAATGATGTTCTTAATGGGACTCCCATGGTCTATTCTTTATGATGAACTTTATAATGATATTCGGTCTGTAATAGCAGGGGTCGGCTTTTCCAAATATCTGGATTTTTATGGGAAACATCTCCCAGTTTTATTCACTATGTGATTCCTGGAATGTTGACAAGTTCTCCGTTCCATCACGATACCTTGTTTCTAATATTCTCTCTCTGCATTCCTTACTAGGAAATATTTGCTAAGGGCAGCCTGACCTTGGTCTGTTGATTTCTTTGGGGAAAAAAAAATAAATTGGTAATTGAATTACACAGTACAGTTAACCTAGGACTATTTTGCCTCTGTCTATGGATTTGGGGATTGTAATATCATGTTGGGTTATTGTGACCATAAAGGTAATAATGTTATTCTAAATAAATTCGTGATAGAAATATTTTGCAGGCAAGTGGCAGGACGCCATTGAATGTGCCCAGATTTTTAGATGGTAGAAAGTAAGAATTAAAAAAACAAACGTTAAATGAAGACACAAGAATATTATCTTTCAGCCGTTTCTACCAATAGTAATTACTTATTGTAATTCTGTATTGTCACAAGATGTTTAATATCCTGGTCCATAGGAACTTGTGGTACATAGGAACTTGTGGCAGTGTTCCCTCTAAGCTGTGCGGGCACACAACTCTGCAAGCCTGCGCACACAGATTAAAGTGGTGCGCACATAAAAATCTTTTGGAATCTAAGTGCTGCGTTATGGAGCGCACAAAATGTAACTTTGCATGTGCACAGAAAATATATTTCAGCACACACAGCCAATTTGAGGTTAGAGGGAACATTGACTTGTTGTAGGTATGTGAAACAAAATGTCGGGTCTTAATTGGTAAGTACTTACAGGTGCTCTACCCCTGGACTGTTGCGCGGCGCACTCACGCTTCCAAGAACCACTTGGCCGTAGTGGTATGTAGTATCCTTAACGGAAGATTCCAAACAAACGAGCTGGAAGCAGGTATGGTAAGTCTAATCTTCTTGTTGTGAACCAGCCTACAGCCTCATCAATCAAATGTGCAAAGCTTTAACTGGCGCAAAGACAAAAACTATTCCTATAGGCCACAGTCAAGGATAATCCTTACAAAAGAAAATGCATCCAAGAAGGGAAGTGCCAGTCTAGAAGATCAGCAATAGACAACCAACATACTAGATGTGCATTGATTTTGCATGCCAGGATTTACATTTTCATGGCGATGGTGCTGTATCTAAAGCAAATGTGTCCAATCTGCAATCCAGATGTTTTAACCATGTCCCTCTGCCTCTAGGTGCCTTCACCTGTGATGTGTTTCTACGTGCAGGGATATTATGGTAACACATCTGTCTATCTATCTATCTGTCTATCTATTATCTATCTATCTATCTATCTATCTATCTATCAATCTATCATCTATCTATCAATCTATCATCTATCTATCTATCTATCTATCTGTCTATCTATCATCTATCTATCTATCATCTATCTATCTATCTATTATCTATCTATCTATCTATCTATCTATCTATCTATCTATCTATCTATCTATCTATCAATCTATCATCTATCTATCTATCTATCTATCATCTATCTATCTATCATCTATCTATCTATCTATTTATTATCTATACATCTATTATTTATCTATCATCTATCTATCTATCTATCTATCTATTATCTATCTATCTATATATCTATTATCTATCTATCTATCTATCTATCTGTCTGTCTGTCTGTCTGTCTGTCTGTCTATCTATCTATTATCTATCTATCTATCTATCTATCTATCTATCTATCTATCTATCTATCTATTATCTATATATCTATTATCTATCTATCTATCTATCTATCTATCTATCTATCTATCTATCTATCTATCACTCTGACAAAAGACCAGAGTAATCCGAAATGTTCCTAACTGTTCTGATACAATATATAAGAAAGCCATGTGTAGTGGCAGAAAAGGCAATATATTTTAAAGTAACTAATAAATGTGTATGCTTTAATGAGTGAGACTCATTGTTTGTAGAAGTCACAAATGATGTGAGTATTACCAAGTATGAAGTTAGCTTTGTATTTAGTTAGATAAACTAGACTGGAAGTTTTGTTCTTGAAGACATATCACTAATTATCTGACTGGATCTCTCAATTCAGAATGACTTGTGCAAGAATCTGTTGGTAATTAAACCCTGGAATGTGTCCCAATCAAGTCCAGTTGATAACTGAATACCACAGATACACCATGACCTGACAGATGAAAACCTCCACAAGCAGGTATAAAATTGTGTAGAGGCTCTTACATATGATTTAGGCCACGACCTGTGACCCCCCAACCACAATGGATACCCACGGTGAATTTCTGTTTCGGACGATAATCTTGCGTGTTTATGACTGAACCTTTGACTGAACTCTGAACTCCCAGACTGTCGGGCTTACACCTGTCTACATCCGCTTTACTAACCCTCACTTTTGTATGTTCCATTCTATTCCGATCCTCTTGTTTTTTTCTCTTTCCCCCATGAGCTTGGGTGTTATTTTAGCCCATACTAGATGAGAGAGCGTAGAACATTTTACCTTGGATGGCTATACTAAGATGTGCATTTCTTTGTCGCTATGACTGGTCTGGGACAGTTTATAATGTTCACTTTATATGGTCTTCTAATAGCCCCATTAATACTAAATAAAGGGATTTGTACATAGTCTATGAGGGCACCTGGTTGCTTTTTTCTTTGTGTATTCTATAAACAAGCACAAAGCACAATCTTGTTGCTTCACCATCGTGTAAGAAAGATCAATTCCTTGGCACTCTATGGTTTAATCAGTTTTTAGGGCTTCCTATGGTCACAGGGTCAACATTCCATGAAATAGCTGTATGGCCTTTCAGTGTTCCAATCTACAGTAACCATTTTACTCTGTGACATGTCTATAGAATGCAGCATTGAATATTACTAGCCAATTATTTCATAATGTTTCACACAAGCCAACTGCATTACTTATAGTTCCTCGGAATCAGCAATTATTAGTCTTTTTAATTCTATCCTAACAGATCAGAGGTTTCTACATCTAAACGTAAGATTTCCATCCCACGTTGACCCAGTAAATAGTCATTTGAGCATGTGAGATTTCACCAAACACAGAAAAACATTGAAACGAAACAGAATCTACAGCAGGAAATTTCTAGAATTTTATTTCTGTAATCGTACAGACTTCAACAGTTCCAGCGAAAAACAGACAGATGTGTGATGTTAACAGAAATCAGGCCAGATGCTAATCCCTAAAGAGTTATACGAAATAAAGTGTGTCAGTGAATGTAGATAGAAATCTGCGTGCATACATTTATGCATAGAGAAATTCTAAAATCTCAATGCGATTGTGTCTAAAATATGATTGGTCTAGATCTGCTTAGAAGTAGAACCAATCAGAAGAGCCATTGAAATAAACCTGGATAGATTCATGCAATTCAAACAGAGAATTACAGTTTTGGACTTGTCTATTGTAGTTATTCTGTTGTAGATATTCATATATTGGGGGTTTTCGTTTCACTACCATTAATTTAACATCCTGCCTCAATAAGGTGCAGTTCTATCCAGGGCCTCTATCAGCAGTGCGCAGGATATTGGTCTGTACTGGGTCATTTACAGGGTTATTCAATAAAATTTCTTCAGGGAGATTCAATAAAAGTTCTTATCGTTTAAAATGGTGCTAATTTTGCCCCAACCAATCAGATCTTATTTAACATTTGAAAGCTAACATCTGATTGGTTAGCACCATTTTAAACGGCAAGAACTTTAATTGAATAACCCTGCTTATCGTTAAAAATGATGCTTATTTTGCCCCAATCAACCAAGATGTTAGCTTTCAAATGTTAAATAACATCTGATTGGTTGGGGCAAAATTAGCACCATTTTTAACGATAAGAATGTTTATTGAATCTCCCTGTTAGAATCCATACTTGCCTAGGGCAGAAGATTGTCTACTAGGAGCCAGATAAGCCCAGAAAACTCTGATAGCATCCCTGGTTAGTTAAAACAATAACGTAGACCGGAGTCTTTTTGTGTTTCAGAATAATTTGGGCCAATTGTCCTACGGAATGTGTCGAAATTCTGCAGAAACCCAAAATCCGATTTAAACCCAATAGATTTTTTCCGACATTCACCTCGTATTTTTCTAGACACCGATTTTCACATTTTCTACACGGAATTTTTAAAACTAATTTTTTTTGACACCCCTTTGAAAACTATGACTCATCGCTAATTGACTGTAGATTAGCCCACCCTTATAGAATTACACTGTCCGTATAAGGAAATAATGAAACATTATTAAAGGTCAAATAAACTAAATATTACAGGAACAGGATTCACAATATTTAGAGTTAAATAAAAACCATTGCAGACCCCTCCCTCTGCTACAGCCAGTATTTGTCCTGAAAGAAGTTTAAGGGTGTAATGTCACCAAGGATGCCCAGCTGCAGAGGACTATGAATAGAAGGCACAATATGGGCACACTAAATATAATAATAATTCAGGAAAAACATGTGTAATTGTTACATAATGGATGTTCACAGTACAATTCATAAGAAGAAAAGCAATAAATATTCCTACATGTTCCAAAAAAGAAGAAAACACGGATAAAGTACAGCTATATTTGGGGGGTGTCTCTATGAAGCGGACCACTCATTATTCTGCACATGGTTGTCTATAGAGATGGGAGAGACAGTAAAGGTGGCCATACACTATTACGGTTGTACTTACAATCTTAAACCGACCAATACTTTGATAGACAGATGTACAATGTTAATTATTCAAATTTAATTTGTTTGGTGATTAATGTCTAATGTCGTCCATTGTCAGGTTACATTTATATTTAATCAGAACTTCAGAAAACACCATGATCATTTTACCAATTAACTAAAAAAAAGCGACTTTCCCGATCGTAATTACGATCGATATTACGATCTAATGTCACATAATAAGATCGGGAAATGTACAATTCTTCGGCCAATCGATGGAAATGTCGGATTGTATGTCAGATTGTACATAAAATTGGCCTAATGTATAGTCACCTTAACACTTGGTATGGAGAGACAAGGGCAGTGAGCTGTCAGATGCAACACAAGCTGACCATTGGACAGCTCTCCACTTTTCGTATTGAGCGCCCAGGGAGGTAGGAGCACGTTTTCCAACCTATTTCCCTGGGAAATTTACTTTTTAGCAAAATCATTTTACTATAGTTGTCCTTTAATGGTGGAATCCGAAAAAAACACGTCTAAATTTTAAATTAAAATGATGCTGATTCCCGGGAGGGGAACAGCAATGCCCCATGGTAGATACCAGACCCCACGGTGACTCTTACAGTAGGAGAAGCCGTAATCGGGAATTCACTGCAGCTTTGCTGTCGATGTTTAATAGTTAACATGACATGACTGTGCTGAAATGCTTTAAGAAAATCTCCCGTCCCCATAGCAACCACGGAACACTGGAGAGCTCTACAATCCGTATCTGGATTTACCAGGACCCCAATGCTGCCACGCATGATGAGCCCTATAGGTTGTTCTGTACTTTATGTGCATTCAGGAGCCTCGGGCAGAAACGGAGAATATCAACCGCCATCGACATATTTTAAGATAACTGCGTTTAAACTTTTCAATTTATGCACATTTCAGGGTCCTTGATCGTGGAGAAGTAGGATGTTGGAAATGTATTTAAATGCCGTAGAATTTACCTTATCGGTTGCACCACCTGATTAATTATTTAAGGAATCCTTCACCTTCACATTATTCCAGCAATGTAAGGGAACTGTGTGTCCCAGTTTCTCTCCATTGGGAGGAAGAATAGTGAGATACAGGTTGGTGGGCGGTTTAAATCCTCCGTTAGCTACATTCACCAGGAGTTTGTATGTTCTCCATGGGATGTGGCGTACACACAATGAAAGCCCCTTGGATTACCTTTAACTCGATCCAATGCTGACCCTTCTAGCTGCAGCACCAATCAAGTTATCCCGAATCCTTCAGCACGCTGACATCACTGGGCTGGTTGCTCTGACCCTCTACCCTCATACACCATCATAACTGGATTAGGGCTGCGGCTAGAAGTGTCGGCATTGGATCAATTTCAAGATAATACAAAGTGCTTAGATATGAAAGCCCTTGGTGTGTAGACCAGTTACCCTTTTAGGTCTCAAATTTCCCAATCTGAGCTCTCCTGAAGCCCCCTGGAGGCAACTGAGGGCTGAAGGAGGAACACAACCATTTGGACCCTGCTTGTTTTCCTAAGTTTCACCCATGGGTTGATCCGGTAGTAGGTACCCGATCATTTGCGCAGGGCACTAGCTGCACTAATGGTTGGGCACAAATGTATATATCTAGGGCTTTTTAAAAAATGTATTAGCTCCCTCTGTTAATAGAGGGCGCTGCTAATACCGAGCACTCAATGGGGAAAAATGACTGATGTTTGCGCGACTGACCGTGCAGCCCCATAGGTAACGACATAATCGCCCGTGATTTACCAACAGGCCCGATCTTCCGTTCGTCTGTTCTGGTTGAACGGGCGTCCAAGCTCGGTCGTGCCTGCCCCGCATACACAGTAAGATATTTTTGGCCGACCAACTGATACACGCCACTATCGGCTGGTGTGTACCCAGCCTACTTAAAATTGTCTGGTGGTGGCTGTCAAACGTCCAAACAGGATGGATCACACACTATAATGAAGAGAGCCCCGTACGATTGTCAGCCAAAGTGGTCAGTATGTTCCTCTGGCACTTCACCCAGCATAATCGTAGGTGTGTACGAAGCTTTCAAGTGTGAGCAGGACCAGGTGTGAACAATGGTTAAGAGCTGTAAATGTGTTTAGCACCATAGGAGAAATTCTATACTTATAATACAGTCTCCAGGAATATATAATATATGTAAAGCCACTGTTGGGAACAGTCAGGTAACAAGGTGTATTGACATCTAAGCTATCAATTCTGTTTTATCCTATCAGGAAAACATGAAATATTTCCCAATGCTTTAAAACCCATATTGACTGGAAGGCCAATGTCTTTTTGATTGGTTTAGCCCAGGGGCCCTGCGATTGGCTGAATAAACTGCTCGACACACAGTTCTCTCTCTCCACAAACCATCTTCTGGGTCCAAATGAATGAGGACTCGACGAGAAAAAGAAGAGAAAAGCAAAAACCTCAACAACAATAAATAAATAAAAATGAAGAGCGGATAATTCAGTTTCCAAGATACTAAAAGGTCATTTTTAGATGAAGTGCTGTGTTTCAAAGTTATTTTTTTTTATGATTTAATTACTTAGATGGGAAAAAATTGGTTGAGCAATCTTCAGCAACAGTGTAGTATTTAAATGGCAATGGTAATGTTTGTGATATTCACCCTTTAAGAAAAACAAGTATTCCTGTATTAACACTGAGAGTGCCAGGAATCACTTTATTAAGATTTGCTCTTTCCCTTCCTGTTTGTGAGTGCTGCACCTTCTTTTATTCCCAAGTCCCTTGTTATTGGTGGTGCCTCCCCGAGAGCCAAACCTTTATTTGACACCAGACCCATTGACTTGAATGGGGTGACATCACCAGCAGAAAAGGACCATGGGAAACAGGAATAGATAAAATAGTAATGACTGGAATGGTTAGAAGGTATTTGTTAAAGGGCATGTCCAGCCTAAAATAAACTTTTCATATTCTGGTAGAGGACCCCCCAAACCCCATTTTCACATTATTTAGAAATCTCAAAGATGCCTCTGAAGGGACTTACCTGACCCAGTCCCTTGACGCTCTGCACTGCCCTGCCAGCTCATATTCCTGGACGCGGCTGTCATTCAAGGTGATATCACGCCCAATTGCCTGACAGTTGCGACCAGGAAGTAGAGCGTCTGTCAGCACAGAGCCTCTCTGCTCCAGTCTCTATTAGGGGTCCTGCAAACAGGAAGCTTTTAATTATACACAGACAAATGCTGAATGGGCAGGTTAAGGTCATTGGGATGGGAAAATGCTGCTTTTTGTGTATGTAAGTGTATGTATTTCCACTGAACTTTAAAATGTTACCATTAATATTATTTTCTGTTAGCTTGTTGGGCACACAAAATAATAGCCCTGCATTAATAAAGGGTTCGTAGGGATCGATGTTCATGTG
The DNA here is from genome assembly GCA_019447015.1 of Hymenochirus boettgeri. Lineage (NCBI taxonomy): Eukaryota > Metazoa > Chordata > Amphibia > Anura > Pipidae > Hymenochirus > Hymenochirus boettgeri. The sequence continues at coordinate 32,857 of JAACNH010002206.1, forward strand.
TCTCTCTGTAACATCCGAACACAAATTGAATGGGCCAGAATCGGGACATTGTGAGAACATTGGGTGGTTAACTAGATATGTTATTAGAAAGATTTGTCTAACAAATCTAAAATCTAAAGGTTTATACACACACGCGATTACGGGGCCGACCTGCAACGCACAATGTGTAATGAATGGCCATTTTGGGCACGCAGTCAGATGAAACACCCTTTCTCTAGATGATCCGCCTTGTAGGATTAGCAATGAGGCCCAACCAAATGGCTGTTTTGCCCGACCAAATACCCATAAACAAAGTGATTGGCATCCAAAACGGCCGTTTATTTTTGCACGGGCTTGTGAGTCACCGTGTACAGGTATTATGTGTATGGTCAGCACAACATGTGGTCTAATTGTTTACTATAAATCAATGAAACATACTATTTTCTACAGGAAAACTGTAAACGGTTGTGATTTAGGGTTAAGGGTTAGGGCTCGGGGTTATTTTAGGGTTAGGGGTTAGGGTTAGCAAAACCAAAGCAAAATTTTTTTGGTTCGTAACTCTACAGATGGACATTAAAATACCCCTGATGCAGCCAGCAGTTTTTATTCATTCTGATCATACAAAATAAACCCGATTATTTCTAGTTTTGGTTTTATTTATTATGAATTATTTAGCCAGCTGTAGCCCTGCTACATGTGTACTTTATACCTTCTTTCTTAGTCGATTTCTATTTGCCATTGATTCATTTTTAACAAGACAGCGTAATTATCACCACAGGAAGAACAAAAGTGAATCATCCAATAAACCAGCAGTTAACGGAAGAAATTACAGGTGTAAAGCAGTGTAGGGGAATAGAAAAGACAGATTGGTTCAACACTACAGACAAAATCGATGGGAGACATACGGGGGCAGATGCAGCTGATTTTGTTGAAAACTCCTGCTACCTTCCAGACATGTTTCTTATGGTCATGTATCTTGCAAAGGTTTAGAACATGTTTGCAGGGCGTGTGGCCAGGTGGTGTCAAACAGCGTGGTTAGGCATGGCTATATGGCAATTTTTTACCCCCTTACGGTGTATGAATGTTTTAACTTTGAGCCAAATATCAATTCTTTGGCTGGTTCAGAATCATTTTAGGGAAAGATCAGTTTGGGGAAAAAAACATTATTTGAATTATTTTCCTATATTACACATATCTAGTTATTCTATTGTCTTCAGTATTAAAAACAATTGATGCCTTTTCAGGTTCTGTAACAGCCCTTCTTCCCAAAATGCACCACTTCCTTGGAATGTTTCTGCCTATTGGCTGTTGGATGGGTCAAACATGCTCAGATCTCTACTGAGTAACTCAACCCAGGGGCTGAGACCATATTGAAGACTTTTAGGGGGTCCTACAAACAGGAAGTCAGTACTTCAGGAAGCATTTATTTATACACAGAGCAGGTATCCCACTCTTCCCGCAAGTCCCCGGAGTCTCCCTGATTCTAGGGTGGTTTCCCACACTCCCGCGACCGCAAGGACTGGGAAGCTCCACCCCTGGAATGCCCCTTACCTGGCAAACACCCCCCCCAGAAAAACCCCTTATGTCACTACCACACCCCCAGAATGCCACTGGGATGCCTCTAACACCCCTACCCGACACCATGCCCCCAGCCTCCTTCCCGCCCACCAACACGACCCCTACCCCACCCTGCCCGGAACTAGGAAATGCAGAGGTCGGCCGCTCCGTAAATGGGACACCAGTCTTGTTGAATATCACATCAACTTTATTGGAATAAAATCAGCTACATAACAACACCACAATGTGCACAAGTAGCAAAGAAACAGGGGAGAGGTCTTACGCGTTTCACGGTGAGAACACCGCTTCCTCAGAGACCAGATGTAAAAGAGACCCTAATTTGGCAGAGAAAACTCTGGATGGCCAGATTATGGTTATTGAAATGAGAAATATTTGTGCTGAATTTGCCTTTAAATAAAAGAAATTGGTGGGTTTACAAGATACTAAACAATCATTCTGGGATGTTAACATTATTGTCAGCCATTTAATATTTCTTGTTTATGTCTTTTATTTGGTTCTCCCTATTTTCTTGTAAAATGCAAATGCAACCCAAACATTACACTGTAAAAATCTACGAGTTTGTGCTCGGTTATTCTCCTACTGGGATTATCAGCAGGGAAATCAGCTGACCAGCGACCAATATGATTGGCTACATAATGTTATTAAATGAATGGGTTACCCAATGCAATTTTTAGGTTTTGTCTCCAGTACCATTAGCATAAACAAGCCTTTCATCATCGCAATAAAATTGTAATAATGTCCCATTTATTTCTAGCGATATAATGGATTCAGCCGTTGGATAGATCAATACAAAATATGTAAGATAAAAATTGGCAAAGTAAAACAATCTTTGTTAATTTTATTTGCTCATGTTATCTGTATAGCCTGAGTGCACATAACCACATTAATGCAGTAATAGATTATTTATATATATTAATATCTACATAAAAATATTCCAAACCCGCACCACCAAAGCTTAGAAATATCCATTAAAATTTAACAGTCAAAGGACTTATTAGTCTTCCTGATACCTTGCATTGCACATGATAAGAAACCAGTCCAAAGGTAGCATTCAGTGTACACAAGGAAACAAAAGGCAACTAATTGCCCTACCGCAACCCATTATTCAAGTGAGCATATGAGACATTCATTTCACTAGCAGTTATTTTCCTGCCTGTAAAGTCAGCAGCATTATCAGAATTGCCTTGATTGTTCAGAACATATAAGATTGAAATAATTTATTTAATTCTGCTGTTTTCTAGCATATGTAGTGGGTCAGTGACCCAGAGACACAGTTGCACATGCTCAGTGATTACTTTTCTCTCTCCCCTCAATCCTAGAGCTGTAAAATAATAACTGTTGCGAACCTGTCCATAACATCTCTTTAATCAGAAATAGTCAGAAAACCAATTGTTACTCAGTAGGAAAAAGGGCGGTGGAAATCAGGAAATGACATAAACCTTCAGAATTCCATAGGGTTTCCCCACAATACTGTTGATTTCATAGGTGAGGGTTAAATCTACTAGTTAGGATTTAAAGAATCGATCCGGACATTTAAATTTTAGTTCCATTAGTCACATCGGCATTGTAAGAAACTTGAGGAATTAGTTGAATGAAGGTTACACTGGGAAATGTTTAAGGGAGAGGTCTCACTATATGTGCTGCTTTCCGTTTTGTGTGCGTTTTGCGATGTAATTTTAAATATAATGAAATCGCGAGAATTGGTTCAATTGTATGATTTGCGTTGCGATTCTATGAGGTCCGTTTTTTATTCGCATGCGTGCACGACTTGGTCCGTGTGTGTCAGAATCGCACTAATAGTCTATGAGAATGCAAAAAAAAGCGCACACACAAAGACAAACTATTTTTTTCTGCATTTTCTCTGGTATTTCCTGTGGATTGTCCAAAAACTGCGCAGACACACGCAGACAAATGCATTGAAAATCGCATGTCTGTTAACTGGCAAAAGGACCGGAAGGCGGACAAATGCATTGTCCAAAATGCACACAACCCAGAAAACAGAATGCACAGCACATAGACGGACCTAAAATGCATGGTATTAAATATTGGTTCGGTTTTTTTGCCAATAAGACACTTAAGGAGGAGACTTCTGGGTAATTAAAGAGCAAAATAGGCTAGGGCCTAGCCCCTTCCATAGGTAGGTAGATAAATAGATAGATAAATAGATAGATAGATAGATAGATAGATAGATAGATAGATAGATAGATAGATAGATACGATTAGATAGATAGATAGATAGATAGATAGATAGATAGATAGATAGATAGATAGATAGATAGATGAATGGATGGATGGATGGATGGATGGATGGATGGAGGGATCGGTAATGATGGATGGCGGAGGAAGGAGGACGGACGGGGACGGACGGGACGGACGGGACGGAACGGAGGACGGCAAACGGACGGGGACACAGACAATAGAGATAGATGATAGATGAGGATAGATGTATATACATAAATAGAGGAGATGGATGGAGAGATAGTAGATAATATATAGTAGATAGATAGAAGAGAGAGAGAGAGAGAGAGAGAGGGAGGGAGGGAGGGATGGATGGATAGAAAGATAGATAGATAGATAGATAGATAGATAGATAGATAGATATATGTCAATAGATGTACAGATGATAGATAAAGAGGTGGATAGATGATTGAAATTCTCAGCCCTATAGATAATAATGTCCTATATCTCCCTGTCACTGTAAAAGCAGTATTGTTTCGGTGAAGGGTAATGAAATGAATGAATAAACCTTGTTAGTTGTAGTTACATTGTATCAATCAACTTCCAGCCCACAGCTAATTGATTGCACTTCAACATCAGCTACCCTCACTTGTATCCACACACCAGTAACCCAGTAACAATGTAGCACTTGGCCAGTCTCCTACTGTACTTTACTGTATCACTTCCAATAAACCTTCCCCTTAACCAAACACCCTGCATTCTCCATCTACACACCTTCAATCAAATGACACTGCTCATAGCAATACACAATTGTGTGTGTGTATGTGTGTGTGCATATGAATAGATTTGTTTGTGTGTATGTGTTTGTGTGAGTCTATCTGTGTGTAAATACATATGTACATGTGTGTGTTTATTTATATATATTTTCACACATAAATTTGTATATATACACACACATATATATATATTTACACACAGATACACACACAGATACACACACACACACATATATATATATATACCAATTTATTTATGTACACACACATATACATATATATAGCATGTTAATGCTACCCATCGCAATGCTAATAGGAATAATACAATAAATGACTATACAAATACTTTAAAGTGTTTAAGTTGATTGTGAGCGTCATTGAGGACTGTAGCTCAGTATAAATGGGTAACACATAAATCATAATAATAATAATAATAATAATAGTAATAGTAATAGTAATAGTAATAATAATAATAATAAATGTTTTTGCCCTGAGACAATTCTGAGTCAGTTAATAAGCAGACATCCTTAATATATTATATACACAATACAGGGATGCATTGATTTGCTTGACAGCCAAGTACTCTGTATTTCTATAGGGGCTGTGACTCATAGAAACAAAATAGCCTATTGACACAACATGTTTAATCAATAACTACATCTACACAAGTGTGACTTCACACACTGTACCTAACCCTATCGGTTTTACTTCCCCTTTGTATCCTGTTTAGGTATATGGTCAGGTTCCCTCTGTTAAATATTTCATTTCAATTGATTTGACAATAACCAGTGGATTATGCTAAACATTATAATGAAATTCTAATGATAAAATATCCCTAGTAAAGGTGTCAGTGCTGGGAAATAATAGGAATATTATTATTGTCTCCTAATGAGTCAGTTCCATTTAGTGCACATTGTTACATGTGTATTATTTTTAATAAATATATCTGACAAATTAACTACAGTTTATCCTATTGGGAAATTCTTACCAGAGATCTATTGACCATTTAATTGTTACACCCAATTAACATATGCTAATGATCATTACATATCATTACATTTCAGATAGAAATCCATCATTTAACTCTTTGTAACCCAATAAGAATTATACATCTAATTCCTATTTATCTTCTGACCAAGTCCTTTGAGATTCTACCAAAATCAGGTTTCCACCACCTGAAAAAAAAATTGTAATTTATTGAAAACATTTTCACACACAACAAAAATTCATTTTATTTTCACTCTATTTTTTTTTTTGTGTGTGTGTGTTTTTTTTAAAGGAGAAGGAGCCATTTCAACTCACTGACTGAGTGGAGGATTCTTCGCCCACTTTTCGTTTTTAGTCAAATTTGTTTATGCAGAATTGACATTTAATAGGGCTAATTGCATTGCAGTAAAATTGCCCTGATTGCAGAAAAGGAGAAGCAATTTGTGTGGTTGACTGTCTGGCTTTGGATAGAAATTGTTCTATATTCACCTCTTTAGAAAGAAGTGGAAGGTTTTTTTTTAGGAGGCACAGGCTCTGTACAAAATTGCTCTTGGTTTGACTGGTTGCATTTAACCACTATAATAGAAGTATTATCTGACCGTTTTGAATAATGTAGAAACCTTGGATGAAAGCTATTCTCTACCAAATTGCTTTTTAACTTTAAAAAAAAAAAAGGGGGGGGGGGAGAATGATGATTCTCTTTCCCAACCAGCCCTTTGTTACTTGTCATTATTCACCCAAATGTTTTAACAGGCAATCTCCCTACTTTAACATAATACACAGGGATGGGTGGATATCAGGCTGGATTTCTTGCCACCTCTAAAAACCCAATAAAAGGAAATATTTCATTTATTATAAATACTGCATTGACATAATAAATGTAAGGCACAATGAATACTAATGGCAATAATTCAATACAAATATTATTACAGTATAGTATCAAATGGATTACATTAAAGGTCCATAAATATTATTATTATATTATTGTAGTTTAGACACATCTACTGGTAGGGATACAAATATACAATTTTAATTATTATTAATAATAACCAAACAGTTTCTTTGTGAATATCCCCCAGGTTATAAAAGGAAGATTCCCTGGGAAATTCTAGAACCCAACTACTGCATTAGAATATTCTGTTGACCTGTCACAATGATGATTGTAGAGCATTAGACCACTCACCTTCCAGAGTTTAATTGTCATTCACCCAGTGATCAGATCAGTAGAAATTCTTCCTTTATCTGTTTATTCTGTGGCTTGTCTCCAGCATCCAATAAAGAAAAGGGGACTCAGATCCCTTTATGGAAAGTGAATTCTCCTGATTCATCTGCAAAGATCTGACTGGAACCTGTGAAAGACAAACAGGTGATATGGGGGATACAGCCTATATAGATATACAGATACCCTGACAGAGAATGGAAATGGGGCAATATCCCTTCATATCCTGACAGCCCTCTCCACCAGCAGTGATCTTTCCTGTGGGACTGATTGACTTGTTTAGAGATGTTTGTTTGGGTGGTTCTACTGGGTTCCAGCAAAGCAAACATGATACAAAGCATCCAGCCAGGGTGTGTAACCAGCTCTGCTGTATTTCCTGTTCAATGACTTTCTCTATTTAAACTGAATCTCTTAAAAAAAAAAACTCAGATCATTTCTTAGATGCAAATAATAGGGCAATATTGACCCTCTCAGGCAGGGGGCACCATTGCTTAGAACAAGCCTTTAAGAAGGGATTCAATTGACCAGTTCTTGATGTGCAATTAACCACCCCAAGCAGCAGATCTGCTGGCACAGAAACTGCAATAAGGTGAAATGACAGGATAGATCCCAGAGATCCTATAGGATATGAATGACTTCTAGTGTGAGGCTTTGGGTTTCAATGGGTTACTGCCCTTTCATTCATTATTTTTGCAGCTGCTCCCTGCAGGGCTTTAGCAGAGCCACTTTGGCAGGGAAGGGGTTAAAGTCTGATTGCTGGAGCCCAGATCGTAGAGATTCCAGACCCACACTCCCTGCCCTCTGTGCACTTACTCTTCTCTTATTGGCTGCGACGCGCCTCCAGCGGACGTTCTGTGCTCTCTGATTGGTGGAGAGCTGCAGCCAGCGGTACTTCAAAGCAGCTGCTGGCAGGGCTGAGCGTTGAGTGTAGTGGTGAGTTGGAGGCAGTAGGAGGAACCTTCAGTCTGGAAGAGTTGGTAGAGGAGAAGGGAAGGACCGAGCCTGGCAGCACCTCATCCCCTCCCTCCCTGCAGCTCCTTATCACCTCCCAGGCAGCCTGTTCACTTCCCAGGGCCGAGGGACAGGCTATGGCTACATCCATACTTGGGGTAAGTTTATGGTTGGGATGTTACAATGTATCCAGGGGAGGCAGCAGGTCCCAGTTACAACCCTCAGCCCTGGTACTGGGTTCACTGGGGGTCCCAGCCCAGGATTCGTGTCTGTGTTATAATATTTCCATCATGTGTTATATAAATGTACTGGGACATGGGACTGCAAGGGTTAATTACAGACAGAAATGCAATTAGATTAGGATACTACATGGAGTTTACCACCCTGTGCCATCCCCATATGGATTGTGACCATGTCTGTGCCACTAACCCTAATACTGCCTGGCACTGCTACTAACCCTAATACTGCCTGGCACTGCCACTAACCCTAATACTGCCTGGCACTGCCACTAATCCTAATACTGCCTGGCACTGCTACTACCCTAATACTGTCGGGCACTGCTACTAACCCTATACTACTGCCTGGCACTGCCACTAACCCTAATACTGCCTGGCACTGCTAATCACCCTAATGCCTGGCACTACTGCCACTAACCCTAATACTGCCTGGCACTCCACTAACCCTAATCCACTAATACTGCCTGGCACTGCCACTACCCTATCTGCCTGGCACTGCTTCTAACCCTAATACTACTGCCTGGCACTGCTACTAACCCTAATACTGCCTGACCCTAATACTTCCTGGCATTGCCACTAACCCTAATACTGCCTGGCACTGCCACTAACCCTAATACTGCCGGGCACTGCCATTCACCATAATACTGCCTGGCACTGCCACTAACCCTAATACTGCTGGCAGTGCTACTAATTCTAAAACTGCCTGGCACTGCCACTAACCTTAATACTGCCTGGCACTGCTACTAACCCTAACTGCCTGGCACTGCCATTCATCCAAATACTGCCTGGCACTGCCATTCACCCTAATACTGCCTGGCCTGCCATTCACTCTAATACTGCCTGGCACTGACATTCACTCTAATACTGCCTGACACTGACACTAACCCTAATACTGTCTGGCACTGCCACTAACCCTAATACTGTCTGGCACGCCATTCCTCCCTAATACTGCCTGCACTGTCACAACCCTAATACTGCCTGGCACTGCCACTAACCCTAATACTGCCTGGCACTGCCATTCACCCTGATACTGCCTGGCACTGCCATTCACCCTAATACTGCCTGGCACTGCTTTTAACCCCAATACTGTCTGACTGCTTCTAAACCTAATACTGCCTGGCACTGCTACTAACCCTAATACTGCCTGACACTGCTACTAACCCTAATACTGCCTGTTACTCTGCTTCTAACCCTAATACTGCCTGGCACTGCCATTCACCCAAATACTGCCTGGCACTGCCATTCACCCAAAAACTGCCTGGCACTAATTTAACCCCAATACTGCCTGGCGCTGATTACACCAAATATGCCTGACAATAATTCTACCGTAATATTGCCTGATATGATTCTAACACTAACATTGCCTGCACCTGATTCTAGTCCTAAATTGCTCTGTACTGATTTACCCAATATTGCCTAGTAATGATTCTAACCATATTGCCTGGTAATGATTCTACCGCTAATATAGCCTGGCACTGATTCTAACCCTATTATTGCCTGGTAATGATTCTAACCCTAATATTGCCTGGCACTGGTTTAACCAATATTGTCTGGCATTGATTCTTACCCGTAATATTGCCTGGTAATGATTCTAACCTTAATATTACCTGGTAATGATTCTAACTATAATATTGTCTGGCACTGATTCTAACCCTATTATTGCCTGGTAATGATTTTTACCATAATATTGCCTGGTAATGATTGTAACCCTATATTGCCTGTTAATGATTCTAACCCTAATACTGCCTGGCACTGCCATTCACCCAAATATTACCTGGTAATGATTCTAACCCTAATATTGTCTGGCACTGATTCTAACCCGTATTATTGCCTGATAATGATTCTAACCCTAATATGCCTGGTAATGATTTTAACCCTAATATTGCCAGGTAATGATTCTAACCCTAATATTGCCTGGTATGTTTCTAACCCTATATTGCCTGGCACTGATTCTAACCCTAGTATTGCCTGGTAATAATTCTAACCCTAATATTGCCTGGTAAGATTCTAACCCTAATTTGTCTGGCACTGATTTTACGCTAAATTTGCCTGGTAACGATTCTAACCCTGTATTGCCTGGAAATGATTCTAACCCTAATATTGCCTGGATGATTTTAACCCTAATATTGCCTGTTAATGATTCTAACCCTGATATTGCTGGAAATGATTCTAACCCTAATTTGCCTGGAAATGATTTTAACCCTAATATTGCCTGGTAATGATTCTAACCCTGATATTGCCTGGTAAAGATTCTAACCCTATATTGTCTGGTAACGATTCTAACCCCAATATTGCCTGGTAATGATTCTAACCCTAATATTGCCTGGTAATGATTCTAACCCTAATATTGCCTGGTAATGATTCTAACCCTAATATTGCCTGGTAATGATTCTACCCTAATTTGCCTGGTATGATTCTACCCTATATTCAGGTAATGATTCAACCTAATTTGCCTGTAATGATTCTAACCGTAATATTGCCTGGTAATGATTCTAACCGTAATATTCCTGGTAATGATTCTAACCCTAATATTGCCTGGTAATGATTCTAACCCTAATATTGCCTGGTAATGATTCTAACCCTAATATTGCCTGGTAATGATTCTAACCCTAATATGCCTGGTAATGATTCTAACCCTAATATTGCCTGGTAACGATTCTAACCCTAATATGTCTGGTAATGATTCTAATCTATATTCCTGGTAAGATTCTAACCTAATTGCCTGGTAATGATTCTAACCCTAATATTGCCATGTAATGATTCTAACCTAATATTGTCTGGTAATGATTCTAATCCTAATATTGCCTGGTAATGATTCTAACCCTAATATTGTCTGGTAATGATTCTAATCCTAATATTGCCTGGTAATGATTCTAACCCTAATTTGTCTTGTAATGATTCTAATCCTAATATGCCTGGTATGATTCTAACCCTAATATTGTCTGGTATGATTCTATCCTAATTTGCCTGTAATGATTCTAATCCTAATATTGGCCTGGCACTGCTACAAACATATGTTTTTTTGCATCTACAATAGTCCTAGAGTCCTCTCCATTGCTGGCAACGTGCTATTTCCTTCCTCTAAAACCGATATTTGCCTTGCACTGCTACCAATATTGGTAGCTCCTCTCACTGCTGGCACAGCTGGCTCACACCTACAGTTACACAGAAAAATTTAGTTCTGCCCTGTTTGGTACAGCCTGCACAGTCTGGGCGCATCCTTACAGTCTGGGTACAGCCTGGCACTGATTGCTACAGTCTGGGTAAATCTTGGCATTTTACTTTTGGTACAGCCTGGCACTGTTGGTTACAGTTTGGCACAGCCTGGCACTATTCCCTACCTCCCCCCCATAATCAGTAATAATTAATATAAATAAATTAATACATCTAGTGGAGAGGAGAAAAATTACCATAGGGATGTCATTAACCTGTATAGGGACAGTCTAAGCTGACTAAATGTATGTCATTAACTCTGTATGGGACAGTCTATACTGACTAAATGTATGTCATAACTCTGTATAGGAGGACAGTCCATAAGTGACAAAATATATGTAATTTACTCTATAGGGACAGTCTATAAGTGACTAAATGTATGTAATTAACTCTGTATGGGACAGTCTATAACTGACTAAATGTATGTCATTAACTCTATATAGGGACAGTCTATAAGTTACTAAATGTATGTCATAACCCTG
>JAACNH010002207.1:10609-44418 GCA_019447015.1 Hymenochirus boettgeri
TATAAAAAAATACATATTATATATGTAACTCTTAGACAGACATTATAGGTATGGTATAAAGGTTGGACTAGATGGAATTGTGTCTTTATATAACCTCCAATACTATGTTACTATGTAACTGTTGGACAGACATTATGGGTAGGGTATAAAGGTTGGACTAGATGGTCGTATGCCTCTATACAACCTCCAATACTATGTTACTATGTAACTTTTAGACAGACATTATCGGTAGGGGTTTAACGGTGGATAGATGGACCCCGCCGATGTCTTTATACAACCTCCAATACTATGTTATATGTAACGTTATACAGATATTATGGGTAGGTAATAACGGTTGGACTAGATGACATATGTCTCCCTTATACAACCTCCAATAATATGTTACTAGGAACTGTATACCGACATTATGGGGAGGTATAAAGGTGGGGACTAGATGGACGTCTGTCTGATAAACCTGCAATAATATGTTACTAGTAACTGTTTATACAAGACATTATGGTGTAGGGTATAAAGGTGGACAAGTATGGAGTATGTCTTTATACAAACCTCCATACTATGTTACTATGTAACTGTTACAGAAATTATTGTCGGGATATAAAGTTGGACCAGATGGACGTTATGTCTTTATACACCTCCAATACTCTGTTAATATGTAATGTTATACAGACAATTATGTGTAGGGTATAAAGGTTGGACTAGAGGACGTATGTATTTATGACAACCTCCAATACTCTGTTACTAGTGAACTGTTAGACAGAAATTAGGGGTAGGATTAAAGGTTTATTAGATGGATGTATGTTTTTATACAACCCCAATTACTATGTTACTATGGGGCATATTTATAAAAGAGCGAAAAGCAGCGAAATGTTTTCGCATTCGCTTTTCGCATGGGTTTTCGCCAAACAGACAGTTAACGCGATTTATCAAAGGTACTTAACGAATGGCAAACCGTTTCCGCGAGCTATCGCTAAACCCTTTCGCATTTAGTCGCAATGGTAATTTTAGCGAAAAAGGAGGCAAAAGGAATACGCGATTTATAAAGAGCGAAAGGTGGTTTTTGCGTTAAAGGCGAAAGATTAGCGCGACCCTGAAGGTGGTGAAAGTCATTGTTTGAGCGAAAAGGGGCATTTTAATGGTAATATGCCTTGAAAAAGCTAACGGGCATTAGACGGGCGATCGCGGCATTAGCGTTGTAATATGGCCTTGGAAAAGGCGTCATTAGAAAGGGAACGCGGCATTAGAATGTAATATGCCTTGGAAAAGCGAACGCGCATTAGAAAGCGAAGGGACATTAGAAAGGCGAACGCGTGAAAGGCGAACGCACATTATAATGGAATATTTTGCATTGGAAAAAGCGGAACGCGCATTAGAAAGGCGAACGCGCATTAGAAAGGCGAAGCACATTAGAAAGGCGAATGTCATGCAAAGAAAAGTCTTCCAATTGAAGAAATTCTAGAGATTGATCTAAATATAAGACCCAGGCTGATCTTCGTGGTAAAGGTGAGGGGCCATTTGTGAAATGAACAATCTTGTTCTAGTGGGCTGTTCTGGTCGAATGGTTTTCAAATGCAGTCTTCTTAGATGCGTTAAGTTTTGCTGCGATACTTTTCGCTCTTTATCCCGCCCGTTCGCCTTTTTCAGCCGCGAAGTGTTTTTTTTTGCTTTTTTATAAATAAGGTGAAACGAAGCCCCAAATGGCGCTATTTTCGCTGCGATGTGCTGCACTAATTATTTGGCGAAAAAGACAATCCTTTATAAATATGCCCCTATGTTTATATGTATGTGAACATAAATAATACAATTCTTGTGAGAAAGGTACTACAACAGGCATTGTGGTCTGATATATATTTGCAATGATTATGCAGGACAATGCACTGTTCAAAGTTTTATCGCCCATAGATCTATACTATTCACTTCGCAGTCACTGACTGCAAATGACAAGATTATAAACATTGCACACATAGGTTTCTGCTCTCATTTGGTAAAGAGATATACAGGGAGATGTAATATTCCATCGGCACATGTAATATACACTAGCTACTATGTAGCACAAAAACAAACATCTTTTAAATTGTGGCGTTAACTCCGCACTCCTTACCCGATGGGTTCCCACAATGCAGTAACTAATTATTATGTTTCAGTGATTCATCTCACCACAAAGAACATGAAAAACACCATTACAACTCTAGAAGGGGGAGTGTGTTACCTGTGTCTGGGTGGGTCTGTCTGGGTTAAAGAGCCCATGGCTGAGATTATTGACACTATAATTTGCTGGGTTCTGTGATCTCTTTAGCAACACCTTTGCTACCTTCTATTCCTATAAGAAGATAAATAAATATTGGGATTCTGCTCCTAAGCTTCATGCTGCCATATCCAGATTGTCAAAAAAGATACAATTGATGATCAATGAACCCTATTAAAAATCCTGTTGATAAAAAATAGGACTCTATTTTAAAAAAAAGCTTTACCTTATGTCTGGGACTGCCTTCTACTGCCAGCTACTGCTATTTTAAATTTAGCTAAAGCCTCTAGTTTTTTGGCACAAAGTGGAAGAAGCAATATAAAAACATCCAAGAAGGATGCTTGTGAAGGTTCTCATTCATCCAGGTCATGGTATATCTGTAATAGTCATTCATCCAGGTCATGGTATATCTGTAATATTCACCCATCTAGGTCACGGTATATCTGTAATAATCATCCATCCAGGTCATGGTATATCTGTAATAATCATCCATCCAGGTCATGGTATATCTTAATATTAATTCATCATTTCAATCGCAGGGTCATGGTATATCTGTAATATTTCCGTCGCATCCAGTCACGGTAATATCTGTAATTTCATCCATCCGGGTCAATGGTTATATCGGTAATATTCATGTCATCCAGGTATGGGTAATAAATCTGTAATATTCATCCAATCCATGTCATGTAAGTATATTCTGTAATGATTCATCCATCAGGGTCGTGGTATATCTGTATTATTCATAATCCATCCAGTCACGATATATCTGTAATAGTCATTCATCCAGGTCATGGTATAATCTGTAATATTCATTCATCCATGTCAATGGTAATATCGTAATATTAGATCCATCCAGTTCATGGTATATCTGTATACTATTCATTCCATCCGGTCTGTATATCTGTAATATCATTCATCCAGTCAGGGTAGAATATCTGTACTTCATCCATCCAGTCATGGTATATCTGTATATTCATTCATCCAGGTCATGGTTAATACGTAATATTCATTCATCCAGGTCCATGGTATATCTGTAATATTCCTTCATCCAGGGGTTCAATGGTATATCGGTACATATTCATCCAGCCAGGTCATGGTATATCTGTAATATTCATTCATATACCATGTTATGGTATAAGCTGTAATTCATTCACCAGTCATGGTATTCCTGTACTAGTCATTCATCCGGTCATGGTATTCTGTAATATTCATTCTCCAGGTCATGGATATCTGTAATATTCTCATCCAGGTTCATTGTATATCTGTAATATTCATCCATCCAGGTATGGTATATCTGTAATATTTCATCCACCATGTCATGGTATTCTGTAATATTCATTCATCAGTCCTGGTATATCTGTATATCATCCATCCCGGTCATGGTATTCTGTATAGTCATCATTCCCGGTCCATGGTATATCTGTAATATTCATTCATCCAGGTCATGTATATCTGTAATATTCATCCATCCAGTCTGGTATATCTGTAATATTCTCCATCCATGTCATGGTATACTCTGTAATATTCATCCTCCAGGTCAATGGTATATCTGTAATATTCATTCATCCAGGTCTTGTATATCTGTAATATTCAATTCATCCGGTCTGGTATAATCTGTACTATTCTCATCCAGGTCATGGTATAGCGGTAATATTCCATTCATCCAGGTAATGGTATTAATCTGTAATATTCATCCATCCCAGGTCATGGTATCTCTGTAATAGTCATTTCCTCCGGTCATGTATATCTGTAATAGGCATTTCATCCGTCATGTTATTCATTCATCTAGGTCATGTATAAATCTGTAAATAGTCATCCATCCCAGTCATGTATATCTGTAATCTTCATCCATCCAGGTCGGTATAAATCGTATTATTCTCCATCATGTCACGTAGATCTGTAATAGTCCATTCATCCAGGTCACGGTAATATCTGTAATATTCATTTCATCCATGTCAACGGTATATCTGTAATATTCATCCATCCAGGTCACGGTATATCTTAATATTATCATCCAGGTCCACGGTATATCTGTACTATCATTCATCAGGTCACGGTATATCTGTAAATTCATCCATTCCGGTCATGGTATATCTGTATATTCCATCCATCCAGGTCATGGTATATCTGTAATACTCATTCAATTCCCGGTCATTGTAATATCGTAATATGCATTCATCCAGGTCATGGTAATATCTGTAATATTCATTCATTCTAGTCATGGTATATCTGTAATATGTCATCTCAGGTCATGGTATATTGTAATATCATTCAATCCAGGGTCATGGTATATCTGTGAATATTCACTCATCAGGTCATGGTAATATCTGTAATATTCTTCATCCAGGTCATGGTATGTCTGTAATATTCATCCATTCCAGGTCCATGTATCTCTGTAATATCATTCATCCAGGTCCATGGTAAATAAATCTGGTTAATATTCATTCAGACAGGTCATGGTAATATCTGTAAAGTCATTCATTCATTCTCCAGGTCATGGTATATCTGTAATAGTCCATTCATCAGTTCATGGTTCTCTCTGTAATATTCATCCATCCAGGTCATGGTATAATCTGTTAATAGTCATCCATCCATGTCAGGTATATCTGTACTGTCATTCATCCAGTCCATGGTATATCTGTAATATTCATCCATCCAGGTCATGGTAATCTGCCTCGTCATTCATCCAGGTCATTGTATATCTAATATTCATTCATCCAGGTCATGTAATAAGCTCTGTAATATTCATTCATCCCTGTCATGGTATAATTCTGTAATAATTCATCTTCATCCAGTCATGGTTATCTGGTAATATTCATTCATCCAGGTTATGGTATATCTGTATATTCATTCATCCCCAGGTCATTGTTATATGTAATATTCATTCTCCAGGTCATGGTAATAATCTGTATATTCATTCACCAGGCATGGTAAAATCTGTAATATTCATTCATCCAGGTTCCTGGATATCTGTATATTATCCATCAGTCATGGTCATATCTGTAATATTCAATCCATCCAGGGTCATGGTCTATATCTGTAATTTCCTTCATCTAGGTCATGGTAATATCTTTAATATTCATCCATCAGGTCATGGTATATCTGTAATATTCATCCATCCAGGTCATGGTATATCTGTAATAGTCATCCATCCAGGTCATGGTATATCTGTAATAGTCATTCATCCAGGTCATGGTATATCTGTAATATTCATCCATCCAGATCACAGTTAATCTGTGGACTAAGTCTAGCTACTTGTTTATCTAGTTGGATTTCTCAATATAGGCAATTATGTACCCTGGAAAGTCACAATTAGCATATGATAGCCAGGTGTTAGCCATGTACCTGCAACTTAAGGAAAAAGGACATATCTTTGAAGATTGTAATGTTAACATATTGGCAAAGGAACGTGACTGGTTCAAGAGAGGTGTCAAGGAGGCCATTTATGTGAAAATAAAGAAACCAAGTCTAAATAGAGGTGGGGGGGGGTTCGACACCAACTGTGGGGACCGGACACAATTAATCTGTAACTAAAACCTCTATGTTTATAATGTCATAATGTACACATTGTATGATAATATATGGGGCCTTGGGATGATCATTGATCATTCTTTTTTTAGTTGGTGCGTTTATTCTTTAGCTAGAGCTAAATCTAAAAATAATTCTGTTGTAGGGATTCTATAAAGCAGAATAGAATTATAAATAACTGTATTTTTTTTTACTAAGTTGGTTGGCTGTTGCTTTATTGGGTGCTGTATTTCTACAATTAACTTTTAACCATCAGAGGAGAGAGATCCAAGCTTTAATTTTCCTTACATTATCTTTAAATTCTTTATTTTTCAGAGTGTAAATAAAAGGATTTAACAATGGGACTAATGCAATGTAGAGCAAAGCAAATAATGAATCCTGCAAAGGCTCGTAGGATCCCATTGGTCTTAGGTATGGAGCAATGAGGGTCCCATAAAAGATGGCGACACAAGTCAGGTGGGAGGAGCAGGTAGAAAAGGCTTTTTGTCTTCCTTGTGATGATCTAATCTTCAATATTGTACGCATGATAAATACATAGGAGTACACCATGAGAGCAAATGTAATGAGACCAAAAGTTAATACATTGATATAATTCATAATCTCTATGGTGGAAGTATCACTGCAGGTGATCTTAAGCAAGGGGATTAGATCACAAGTTGAGGTGGTGTATCCAGTGTATTTCTCTTTGTAGGAGCTTTTTTTTCATAGTCTCCCCCTCTGGATGCTTTTGTCACCACCTCTAAACTATAACATTACATAGCTGAAGGTGTGTAGATTTCAGGAATATATCTCTAGTGTAATGGTTTTCAGTACTTACCAACAATGATCTTACCAAAGATCTTATAAACATAAAACGAAAAGAAATAAGTTTAATACTGCACAGTTCAACTATACTGGAATATGTAAAATCAGAAAGAATACCAAGAGGACTGAGAATTCTTAAGAAACCAGTCCTGTGCACAGATGATACAGAGTATGTAGAAAAATGGTACAAAATACTAAACAAATGTAGCTTCGACCTGATGTTGCTAACAATAGAACACCTCCAACCAGCAATAAAGACAACAGCCACAACTGCAAATAAAATGGAACAAGAAATAAAGGAAACCATGCAAACTACGGATTTTGATACCTTCAGAATAGAAATGCAAGCCAAGCTGGACGATTTCCAGAAGGAGCTACTCCAGTTCAAACTAAGGAAGTTCAGGAGAGACACTATGGACTATGACCGCAATAGGATCTATCAATGGACGCCGGCAAGACCACGTGGCAGGCAGAGCGAGAGAGGTCCAGGAAGGATGACGTCATCAAGGAGCGCAACTCCACAAACAACGGACTCGGAGAGCTCGCTGGAAAGACAGGAATTAAGGAACCAACAGCATTTTTTAGGGTCCCGGCGATCGGCCAAAGGGGAGACATCGCGGGAACTAAACCAAGAAAGGTCCGGAGAGGACAGAGGAAGAAAGCCGCTAAGAGTCCCCCCAGCACGGATCGCCAAGGAGACCAGGAGGAGGCGCTGAATACAGAAAGGTCAGTGCATGAAGGGGTTAAGGGAGATCCAGTTAACACAGGGCAGTTAGTGGTGAATATATCAGGAATAGAATTGCAAGAGGATGAAATCAAAGTCATAGAAAAAGGTCTGAACTTTGTACCCACCCATCCAGGGAACCTATTAGACACTAAAATAGAATTATATAAATTCATTCGCAAATTAAAACTAAAGGTTCAATTTAAAGGCCAGGACTCTCCTAGAGACCATCCCTTTAAGAAGAAAAGTAAATACATACCTAATATAACAACAGAAGCAATAGATACATTCCAAAAACTGATAACAGCAGAACTACAACAAATAAAATGGGATAAGGAAATATCTAAGAAAAATCTAACCTATAAAGAGTGGAAAGCCATACAAAGTCTGAAGAAAAGAAACAATATAATAGTGAAAAAGGCAGACAAAGGAGGAGCAATAGTGGTACAAAACAGAGCTACATATGAAGCAGAAGTGATGAAACAACTAACAGATACGACAAATTATAAGGAACTGTCAACAGACCCAGTTCATTCAATAGCACAAATAATACACAATACAGTAACAGAAGCTTGGACACAAGGTATAATAGACCTAGATACAAAAGAATTTCTGATTGAGGAAAACCCAGTTACTCCAGTCTTCTACACCGTACCAAAAATTCACAAAAGTACAACTAATCCACCTGGAAGACCAATTGTGGCAGGATTGGGCTCAATTCTACAACCACTAGGTACTTACATAGAACACTATTTACAACCAATAGTGAAGGACATTCCAGAATGCTTGAAAGATACAAAAGATTTTCTCAATCAAATACAAAACATAACAGAAGTGGAAAAATGCACATATCTAGTAACGATGGACATTCAATCATTATACACATGCATCCCCCATCAAGAAGGAATAACAGCAGTAGAAAAAAGATTATTGGAACAGAATCTAACTACAGCAAAAGTGTACTTTATACTGGACTTATTGAATGTAGCTCTCACTAAAAATTACTTCAGGTTTGATAAAACATTCTATAATCAATTATGTGGAACCAGTATGGGCGCTATTTTTGCGCCAGCTTACGCTAACATATATGTATCAGAATTTGAGCAAGAATACATAAGAAACAATGAGAAGTACAAAGGGAAAATTCTATACTATACAAGGTTTGTGGATGATATTTTCCTTATGTGGTCAAGTACAGAACTGGAATTAAAAAAATTCATAAAAGAAGTAAATGAAAAACATGCTCATTTAAAATTCACAGTACAATATGACCCTAAGGAAATATCATACCTAGACATAAAAGTTAAAAAAGAAAATAATGCTTTAAACACAGATCTATACGTTAAAACAACAGATAGAAATAACATACTAGAAGCAACTAGCTTCCACCCTAGAAATACTATCAAAGCCATACCTTTGGGGCAAATGCTGAGGGTCAGAAGGAATGTCTCAGATGAAGAAACCTGTAGAAAAAGAATGGAACAAGTTTCACATAAATTCAAACAAAGAGGGTACCATAAGAAAATAGTGAGTGCAGCAGCAGATAAGGCAATGGAAACACCTAGACATGAATTGCTCCACAGAAAAACACCACAATCTAAAGATAATAAAATTGTATTTGTGTCAACATACAATACACAATCAGAGAAAGTGAAAAAGATAATGAAAAAATATTGGAGTGTGTTGAGCAATGATGAGAAAGTGGGTTTCTTATTTAAAGAACAACCCATCTTTGCATTTAAAAACAGTGGTAGTCTGGGTAAACAATTAGTACACTCAGACATCACAAATGAAATTAAGACAGAAGCAAAAAACAAAACAAAACGTACGGGTACATTTCCATGCCTAAACTGCCAAGCTTGCACAGCTATAATAAAAGGGGAAATGGTAACACATCCTTCCCAAGGTAACCAAATAAAGCTAAAACACTTCGCGAGCTGCTTAACAACAGGGGTCATCTATATGATCAAATGTCCATGCGGACTAGCATACATAGGGAAAACAAAAAGACAAGTGAGAACCCGAATAGGGGAACACAAAAGGGACATAACCAATTGTAATATGGAAAAAAATGAAAGAGTAACATCAGTGTCCAAGCATTTCAAGATCCAAGGGCATAATGCAGCCCAAGTAAGATGGATGGTGTTAGAGGTGGTGACAAAAGCATCCAGAGGGGGAGACTATGAAAAAAATGTATGCTGGAGGTCATCCGAGTTATACCTTCAGCGCCTATACCCAAAACTACAGCCGCTGTCTTCACTATCAGACAAGCCCCCCAACGTCAGGAGACTGTTGCGCACGACTGTACACGGTACCCCCAGTAGTCTAGAGCGCACGGTATAGACGCTGAGGCGGGTATATGGGAAAACCGGGACACAATGGAAATCCAGAACGGAGGGAAGACAAAGAAAGAGACAAGATGCTAGAATAACAAAAACAACGAAAGACAAAGAAAACAATTAGAAGGCAAGCTACAAGAACTAGACTAGGCTACTAGAAACTAAAGAGGGACCAACTAGCTGTGGCTAACCCCAAAGTTTTATAACAGGCAAGGTAGTAATGGAGGGACAGGGCATCACTAAAGAGCAGAGGGACCAATGGGGAATGGGAAATAGACAGAGCCAGATGCAGATTGGCAATTTGAACTTAATAAATCCCTCTGCCCCAGAGGAGCGGAGGAGATAAGTGCGAGAGCCGTTGTACGTTCCCGCACGGGCACCAGAGACCAAGAGGCGCGAGCAGGAAGAAGTGAAGACGCCGGACCGGGGATGATTCGTCACCCTCCGAAGTATGCCAGGACCGGCTCCGGAGAGATTCCGAACATGTCGACGGTGAGGGTGCATGAGGCAGGTAAGCGCCATGGTCGTGAACAGATTTATCATATAAATTATGTGTTAACCAATTAGAAACAAGTTACTTGCCATGCGATTGACTATTTTTTAAAAACTATTTTCGGAATATAATTTGATTTTTGCTGGTATAGAGACCGCCATAACGTAATTTTTGCATTATGACACTACCACACCTAGCTTTACCATAAATACGTTACTGGGCTGAAGTATCGAGAGCAGCTATTGCTCTCTATTGCCCCCTTTAGGCAATTACACCAAGCGATAGCGATCAGGGCATTGCGCATTGGGCTTAACCTATTACGAATCTCTTAAGGCCAGCATCTGCTGGCAATTAAGGTTACATCTTAAGAGCCATTTGTGGCTCGGTCATTGGTGCGTTACCGCCAATCTTATTAGTGTGATCTTATAGTCACATTAACCCTTGGTCCTTGGTAAATACCAGATTCCAACCACAGAGGGAAATATAAGATGCCCACACAGACGTGTGAAATATAACATGTCCACACATAACATACTGGACAATATAAGTGCTGTTATTGTCCAGTCTGTGTGTGCAACTGACATTTACTAAAAGGCAAGATGCATTAAAGAAAATCAATTAATAGTGAACCCAAACATCAATATCACCACGTTTGGGGCTCTTGCCACCCTTCCTCAGGTACGGGCCAAAAACCCAAACAAGGTTTGTTTTATACCCAAATGACTCCCTCCTCACTGGGGTGCCCCAAATGAACCTGTGAGGTACATAAATAATGTGCAAAATTCAGTGTCAGATTCATAACACAAGTAGTTAATAAATTCATAATGTTGTGGAATCCTATGTGATCCAAGCGCGGAATTGATTAAAAACACATATGAAACAACCCTAATATGTATTCCTGTGGATCAAAATATATCTTCCATAAGTCTCTTATTCAATTTTCACTTAAAGGGGAAAAAAGGTGTATAAGGGATCAAAGGGTGGAGGCCACGAGGACGTCAGCACCCAATTTAAGGATAGTGTGCGTTTTGGGATTTTTGTTTGTTGAACTGACATTTACCAGTTTGTTGGTAGGGTGTTTTGTTATATTAAAGGATTGGCCCACACAGACTGGTCAATAGAGCTAGATGCCCACCAACAGACTGGTCATATGAGATCATAGATGCCCACCACAGACTGGTCAATATGAGATCATAGATGACCACCACAGACTGGTCAATATGAGATCATAGATGCCCCCACAGAATGGTCAATATGAGATCAATAGATGCCACCACAGCACGGTCAAATGAGATCATAGATGCCCACCACAGACTGGTCAGATCCAGAATCATATGAGATATAGTGACCACCACAGGAATGGGGTCAATATGAGATCATAGATAGAAACACCACGAGGCATGGTCAAGATAAACATGCCTACCTCAGATTGGAACAGCCCGATTACTGATAAGATGATAAACCTGTTGAATTTTTAATATTATTCAACCAAAATATTTTCGTTATTGAAATCTGCTAATAATGCTCTGATTTCTAGTACACACTGATGGATGATTGGTTTAGTACTGATAATCTAAATCCGAAATACCAGTTATTGGTGGGATTTTTAGCAAAGGCTGTAGGATCCCATTGGTCTTAGATCTGAGCCAATGAGGTCCCATAAAAGATGCGACACAAGTCAGGTGGGAGGAGCAGGTGAAGAAAAGGCTTTTGTCTTCCTTGTGATGATCTGGATCTTCAATATTGTACGGATGATAAAAACATAGGTAGTACACCAGAGAGCGCATGTACTGAGACCCAGAGTAAACGCATTGATATAATTCAGAATCTCTGTGGCGGAAGTATCATTCGAAGCAGAATGTAGAATTTCCAAATATAATGATGAGGTAGATCAGTAGAAAGAGGATAAAAAGAGGGAGTGGGGGAGAGTTTCATTTTCTGAAAGCATTGCATAGTTAAAATGGTTAATTTTGATCGGTTTCTAGATGTTAAAAAAAAATTTCCTGGAAGAAAAAAAATATAGTTTTGTGAGTGTGAAGAACATTCATCAGATTACAGTTTCCTGTATTAATAATGTAGAGGCCATTCAATAGATTCTTAAAGGAAAAAATGTGGTCTCTGAACAAGCTAGGGTTAAATAAAACCCATCATTTTTTTCTTTAAATGAGCCCTCGGATCACATTTCTAACTGCAGCCTGCGAGGAAATTATATTGCAGTGAAACAATGTTCAAACTTCCTGCTTTCAGTAGGTTGAGGGACAATCCCGACCTTCTGCTTCTCCCCTCCCAAAACTAATGCTGAGAAAAAAACAGAAAATACCCGCACAGACAATTAAAATAATTGCCAATTGAGACCTTTAATTCAAACAGAGGCTGGTCACATGAATACAGCTGGTCACATGGCTGTGAAAACAGGAAGTGTCAATCAGGAAGTATATATACTGAAACTTTCCAGTAATAAGTGTCACAAATTTTACCTAGAGATGTGATTTAGGGTCATTTGAAGGTACAAAGAAGAGCTTATACAGTATATAACCATAACTTAACTATACTTTAAAATTGACTTTCAAAAATTAAAAGAAAAACAAAGCGATCACGATTGACGCGTTTTGTATTTCCGTATACTTATCAGAGGCCTCTGTACGGAAACACAAATGCGTCAGGCGTCATGTTTTTGTTTTATTGTGCAATTATGTGGATTAAGCAAGAATTTATTCGGAGACGTCACTGTTGTTGATCAGGTTGCACAGTTCCTTGCTGTGGTGGGTTTCAAACTGCCACCATTCCAATTACTGGAAAAAATTCACACATCAAAAGGTTTACTGAAATAGGCAGCGAAATGCAAGGTGGTTCCGACTGAAATCTAAAGAACTAGGGGCAGATCAAGCGACAGTGTTGGGGGGGAAATGTTTTCATTGAAGGACACTATACTGAAAAAAATTACTTTGCCCTCATCTTAAAGCACAATTATTACTCACCTCCCCCTCATTCCTTTCCCCCCACTCCTGCAAAGTATCCAGGGTGAGGACCTAAAACGTAAGTCCTCACCTCTGGGTACTTTACAAAAGTCCTGCACTACTTACTTGTAATCTCTCTTGTCGCTCCAGTCCGATCCCTCCCATGGCACTTTGAGTGACAGGTCGCGAGGCAGCCAATGGAAGACGCGCTTTGCAAGGAGGCATGTCTTCCCATTGGCTGCCTCCGGACTGACAACAGTGCCAGTGGGGAGAATCCGACCGGAGCGACGATGGAGATTACAAGTAAGTAGTGCAGACTTTTGTAAAGTACCCAGAGGTGAGGACTTAGCATTTAGGTCCTCACCCTGGGTACTTTGCAGGAGTGGATCGGGGGAAATGGTAAGTATAATTGTCCTTTAATCTATAATTGAAATACATGTAAGTAGCACTTACTCTGAGGTGTGTGTGTTGCTGCATGCCTTCAATCCAGCACACATTTTGTTTAGGAGCAGTATCCCCCTCCCTATTTAACCACTCCCACTTCCATTGACCTGACTTTTTCCCCACAAACCAACTGTCAAGCTGCACACAGCATACAGCATTCCAACTGTCAAAACTCTGTCACCATTCCAGCTACTAAAACTACTCACAGAAGTTTCCAGTTATGGTCAATTGAAAATACCCTATTTTTCGGTATAGATGCCCTTAATGGGCAATTTAAAAAAATTCTAGTATACTGTAGATGGTCTTTAAAAACGTTAAGATTTATTGGGGAGAAAGGGCCCCCACTCAGAAGGTGTTTGCATTAATGACCTTCTAGTTGGCTGTGTTTCTGGTGTATAAAAATGTATTTTAGTTACCCTTAACCATTGTTAAGGGTACCATGGTTTCAATTCAATGGTTGTATTATTCCAATCTATTTGAAGAACACAAATAATTTTACACCAACCAATCAGAACATTTAACATTCGAAAGCTAACATCTGATTGGTTTGGCAAAATTAGCACCATTTTTAACGATAAGAACTTTTATTGAATAACCCTGATCATTTTTTTTTATCAATGTACAAAAGATTGTACATTGATAAATTAGATAATATACAAGAACAGAAGGAAACCAAAATCTTACACTAGATCAAGGAAGCATCTTGTGGCTGTTTTGAGGTACTACAATAACCGTTGATGCCTAATTTATAGTAGCAATGATAATGGGAGATAGTGGATATTTATAATAATAGGGAAGAGTAAGTAAATTATCACAGGCCGATTGCACCGAGCACGCTATTGGCAAACCGGTGCAAAAAACCCGGCGATGTATATGCCGATAGCGGCGTTCAGAACATCCCACTGGCGCTGTCGATTCTGACACTTTCAACGCCAGCTATTAGAGGGCGTTGAAAGTGCCGAAATAAAATGCCGATTTTCATAAACATCGTTGCGGCGGCTGCGCTGTTAACTTTCGCATTAGCCGCGCAGCCGCCGCAAGGAGGAGTTTAAGTCACGCTAACTGATATAACTATCGGTTAGCGTGACTAAAACTCCAAACAGGAGTGATGCGCCATGGTGCACGCCCCCTAAGTGGTCTCAACCAGCAGATGATTTGGTAACAATCCATAGAACACAGACATACACATTGGGCAGGTGAAGGCTGGTGAAGATTTTGCATAGAAAACCACTTATTAAAATAAGAATAACATTAAATACTTTTGTGAAGGTTTCATCCATCCAGGTCAGGTCTATCTGTAATATTCAGCCATCCAGGTCATGGTAATCTGTAATATTCAATCCAGGTCATAGTCATCTGTAATATTCAGCCATCAGAGTCATGGTATATCTGTAATATTCATCCATCCAGGTCATGGTATATCTTAAATTCAATTATCCATGTCATGGTATATCGTAATAGTCATTCACCAGTTCATGGTATTCTGAATATTCATCCATCAGGTATTCATCCATCAGGTCATGGTATATCTCTAATATTATCATCCAGGTCACGTGTATATCTGTAATAGTCATTCATCCAGGTCACGGTATATCTGAATAGTCATTCATCCAGGTCCCGGTATATCTGTAATATGTCATTCATCCAGGTCACGGTATAGTGTAATAGTCATTATCCAGGTCACGTATATCTGAATGTCATATCCAGGTCACGGTATATCTGTAATAGTCATTATCAGGTCCACGGTATATCTGTAATAGTATTCATTCAGGTCACGGTATATCTGTAATAGTCATTCATTCAGGTCACGTCTATCTGTAATAGTCATTCATCAGGTCAGTCTATCTGTAATATCATTCTCCAGGTCATGGACTATCTGTAAGTTCTTCATCCAGGTCATGTCATCTTGTAATATTCATTCATCCAGGTCATGGTATATCTGTAATAGTCATCATCGGGGTAATCTGTAAAGCATCCATCCAGATGGTATATCTGTAAAATACAATCCATCCAGGTATGTCTATCTGTAATATTTATCATCAGGTCATGGTCTATCTGTAATAGTATTCATCCAGGTCATGGTATATCTGTAATAGACATCCATCCAGGTCATGGTATATCTGTAATAGATCATATCCAGGTCACGGTATATCTGTAATAGTCTTCATCCAGGTCACGGTATATCTTAATAGGTCCCATTCATCCAGGTCATGGTATATCTGTAATAGTCATTCATCCAGTCACGGTATATCGTATAGTATTCATTAAGGTCACGGTATATCTGTAATAGTCATTCATCAGTAACGGTTATCTGAATAGTTCATTTCATCCAGGTCAGGTATATCTGTAATAGTCATTCATCCAGTTCAGGTATATCTAATATATCATCCAGGTCAGGTATAGCTTAATATCATTCATCCAGGTCATGGTATATCTGTAATAGTCATTCCTCCAGTCATGGTATATCTGTAATAGACATCCATCCAGGTCATGGTCTATCGTAATATTTTTCATCAGGTCATGGTTATCTGTAATATCATTCACCCAGTCATGGTATATCTGTAAATTAATTCATCCAGGCAGGTATATCAATATTCATTCATCCAGGTCACGGTATATTGTAATAGTCATTCATTCCAGGTACAAGGTATATCATGTAATAGTCATTCATCAGGTCACGGGTTCATATCGTGTAATAGTCATTCATCCAGGTCGGTTATCTGTCATAGTCATTCATCCAGGTCATGGTATGCTGTAATATCATTCATCCAAGTCATGGCTATCTGTTATATCATTCATCCAGGTCATGGTCTATCTGTAATAGTCATTATCCAGGTCATGGTATCGTAATATCATTATAGGCCAGTATCTGTAATAGCATCCATCCAGGTCATGATCTGTATATTCATTCATCCAGGTCACGGGTATATCTGTAATAGTCATTCATCCAGGACACGGTATATCTGTAATAGTCATCATCAGGTCACGGTATATCTGTATATTCATCATCAGGTCACGGTATATCTGAATAGTCATTCCTCAGGTCATGGTATATCTGTAATAGTCATTATCCAGGTCATGGTTATAGCTGTAATATTCATTCATCCAGGTCATGGTATATCTGTAATAGTCATTCATGTTAGGTCATGGTATATCTGTAATAGTCATCATCCAGGTCTGGTTATCGAATATCATTCATCCAGGTATGGATATCTGTAATAGTCATTCATCCAGGTCATGGTATATCTGTAATGTCATCATCCAGGTCATGGTATATCTGTAATATTCATCATCCAGGTCATGGTATATCTGTAATTCATCCATCCAGGTCATGGTATACTGTAATATTCATTCATCCAGGACATGGTATATCTGTTGTATTCAATTAGATCAACTGGACTTGAAGTTTAGTTCTTGAAAACGTTCACTAGTCATCCGACTGAATTTCTTCCATTCTAATGAACTTGTACAAGAATCTGTTGGCATTAGTTACCCTGGAAAGTCCAAATTAACCTATAACAGCCAGGTGTTAGGGAACTGAATGCAAGTGTGAAACTGCCCTTGAAGACTAGGGAAACTGCCCTAGAATTTAAGAACTAAGCTATAAGCCTAGTGATCTAATGAATAAACAAAAATGGGAGTGCGATTTGTCCATTCCTTACACCAACCAATGCTCCCTTTCTTGCCTGCCTTCAACTTAGCAATGACAACATTTCCAAAGACACAATTACAGAGAAGCGGAACAAAACACGTGCCCAGATTTGACCCACCTACCTGTTTTACCTTCTAGATTTTTCCTTGCTATCATACAGCAGATGCAGTTTTATGATGCCGTTCCACTTTGTGATATCATAATGTCTATGATGGAAGCACAGAGACAATTTTTTACAAAATGTTTGCAGGTCGTGCTTTCTATGCAGACACACGAATAGATGGACTGTTGGCAAATATGATGTAACATTTGAAGAACAGAGAGTTTGGATTCATATCTGTTATGTTCCCTTGAAACATGTAGATGTTACAATATACTACAATACCTGGCGTCTGGTGGTATTGAGTACATGGCAGCAAGGTGGCTCAGTGGTTAGCACCGAGGCCTTGCAGCACTGAAGTCCTTCAGTGTTTCATTTAAAACTCTCTGCTTTGGCAGAAATTTATACTTTGGGGCAATTTAAATAAAAAAAAATTCTATTACTATAGATTGTAAGCTCTATGGGGCAGGGACCTCATTACCTCTTGCGGCAAAGCCCTAGCACTCTATTATATCATATATTATGTACTGAACTATCTATGTATTTATCCCCCTTGTATTACTTTATTGTATTTTGTTACTGTACAGCGCTGCGTCTCTATAAATAAACTATACTGTACTGCTACTATACTACTGATAGATGCCATTTAAATTTGAAGATGCAGACGAGGGTGCCATTTTGTGGCTATTTTGAGGGGTACTACATTAACTAGTGTAATCTGAAATTTAATTACAAATGTACTGTAACTGTACACAGGTTAAATGGTCCCATGTGTGGAATTACCTGTTTCGTCCCCCATGGAGCTCAGTGAGTGAGAACAGCAAGTATATTAATATTGCAAACACATTCCCAGACAACATGGCTAGTTACTGTTTGTATTGAGTAATGATATGTGAATATGTTTCCTAAAGAAGCAAAGGTTGAAGGAGAACTACAGCACAAATGTGAATACACAGAGGATGTAAACATTATTTTATCACCTTGATTCATTATCAAATATGAAACTGACATCAATCAATCAGATCAACCAGCAAGCAGCAGCGAGAGCTAAGTCTAACCAGCAATAGATTGGGGTATTTTTATTTTTCTTCAATTTTAGTTGTTCTTTATGCAAGACCATAAAGAACGCCAGACCATATAAACTGTTTTCAGTTCAGAGAATAAATAGAAAGTGGGTCATTTAAACAGAGCAGTGTTTAAAGGGAATTGTGGTTTTAGTACAGAGATTAAAGGGAAAGTGTTGCATTATATTAAATCTGCAATGCAAAAAAAAAAAAAATCCAAGCTAACCATTCACAGCAATGTACTGGGGATTTTGTGTAAATTCAAGTCTTAAACCTGTGCAAAATGAATACTGGAATCAAAATTTATTATGAGGCCCTATACACACAGTGTACTAAGATAGGGGTAGAGAAAGCGTATTTGCAGCTCTGCCTATGGCCTGTTTTGGACTGTAACAGGATTGGTTGGCGAGATTCTTGTGGGCGGTACCTGCCGGTAACAATCTTCTAACAAAGTTATGGTATATTTAATTTACAGCACCCACAACTCTCTGAGGCAGGTGATATGACTATTACAGATAACCATGACCTAGATGAATGACTATTACAGATATACCATGACCTGGATGAATAATATTACATATATACCATGACCTGGATGGATGATTATACAGATAACAGACCTGATGGATGAATATTACGAATACCAGACTGGAGATGAATTACAGATATACCATGACCTGGATGGATGATTATTACAGATATACCATGACCTGGATGATTGAAATTGCAGATATACCGTGACCTGGAGGATGAATACAGATATACCGTGACCTGGATGAATGCTATTACAGATATACCATGACCTGATGAATGACTATTAAAGATACCATGACTGGATGAATGAATATTACAGATATACCATGACCTGGATGGATGAATTTACAGATAACCATGACCTGGATGAATGACTATTACAGATATACCATGACCTGGATGGATGAATATTACAGATATACATGACCTGGATGGATGAATATTACAGATAACCATGACCGGAATGAATGAATATTAAGATATACCATGACCTGGATGGATGAATATTACAGATATACCATGACCTGGATGGATGATTATTACAGATATACCATGACTGGATGATTGAATATTGAAGATATACCTGGACCTGTGATGGATGAATATTAAGATATACCATGACCTGGTGAATGAATATTACAGATATACCATGACCTGGTGAATGATATTACAGATATACCATGACTTGGATGAATGAATATTACAGATACTATACATGACCTGGATGGATGAATATTACAGATATACCTGACCTGGATGAATATGATATTACAGATATACCATGACCTGGATGGATGAATAAAATAACCATGACCTGGATGAGATGAATTACAGATATACCATGACCTGGATGATGATATGAATATTACAGATATACCATGACCTGGATGGATGACTATTACAGATATACATGACCTGGATGGATGAATATTACAGATATACCATGACCTGGAGGAATGACTATTACAGATATACCATGACCTGGAGGAATGACATTACAGATATTACCAGACGGATGGATGAATTACAGATATACCATGACCTGGATGAATGACTATTACAGAATACCATGACCTGGATGGATGATATTACAGATATACATGACTGGATGGATGAATATTACAGATATACCATGACCTGGATGGATGATATTACAGATATCCATGACTGGATGGATGAATATACAGATATACCATGACCTGGATGGATGAATATTACAGATATACCATGACCTGGATGAATGAACTATTACAGATATACCATGACCTGGATGGATGAATATTACAGATATACCATGACCTGGTGGATGAATACTTAAAGATATACCATGACGGATGGATGAAGAATATTACAGATATACCATGACCTGGATGAATGAATTACAGATATACCATGACCTGGATGAATGAATATTACAGATATACCATGACCTGGATGGATATGACTGTTTAAGATTACCATGACCTGGATGGATGAATATTACAGAATACCATGACCTGATGAATGACTATTACGAATATACATGACCTGGATGAATGACTATTACAGATATACCATGACCTGGATGGATGAATATTACAGATATACCTGACCTGGATGAATGGACTATTACGATATACCATGACCGTGGATGAATGTATACAGATATACCATGACCTGGATGGAGAATGATTACCGATTTACCATGACCTGGATGAAGTATTACAGATATACCATGACCTGGATGGATGAATATTACAGATTACCATGACCTGGATGATGAATATTCAGATATACCATGACCTGGATGGATGATATATTACAGATATACCATGACCTGGATGATGAATTACAAGATATACCATGACCTGGATTGATGAAATATTACAGATATACATGACCTGGATGATGAATATACAGATATACCATGACCTGGATGAATGATATTACAGATATACCATGACCTGACTGGATGAATGATTACCAGATATTCCATACCTGGATGGATGAATATTACAGATATACCATGACCTGGATGGATGAATATACAGATAACCATGACCTGGAGATGAATATTACAGATATACCATGACCTGGATGAATGAATATTACAGATATACCATGACCTGGATGGATGAAGGAATATTACAGATACACCATGACCTGGATGAATGAATATTACAGATACACCATGACCTGGATGGATGAATATTACAGATATACCATGACCTGGATGAATGAATATTACAGATATACCGTGACCTGGATGGATGAATATTACAGATATACCATGACATGGATGAATGAATATTACAGATATACCATGACTTGGATGGATGAATATTACAGATATACCATGACCTGGATGGATGAATATTACAGATATACCATGACCTGGATGGATGAATATTACAGATATACCATGACCCGGATGGATGAATATTACAGATATACCATGACCTGGATGGATGAATATTACAGATAGACCATGACCTGGATGGGTGAATATTACAGATATACCATGACCTGGATGGATGAATATTACAGATAAAAAAGAGACAGTGACAAGACAAGAATGTGAGAATTTCCAAATATAATGATGAGGTAGATCGAGTTAGAAAGAGGATAAAAAGAGGGAAGTGGGAGAGTTTCATTTTCTCGAGAAGCATTGCATAGTAAAAAGGTTAATTTTGATCGGTTTCTAGATGTTTAAAAAAATTTTCTGGAAGAAAATATGTTTTGTGAGTGTGAAGAACATTCATCAGATTACAGTTTCCTGTATTAATAATGAGTAGGCCATTCAATAGACTTCTTAACGGAAAAATTTGGTCTCTGAACAAGCTATGGTTAAATAAAACCCACTCATTTTTTTCTTTAAAATGAGCCCTGGATCACATTTCTAACTGCAGCCTGCGAGGAAATTATATTGCAGTGAACATGTTCAAACTTCTGCTTTCAGTAGGTTGAGTGACAATCCCCGACCTTCTGCTTCTCCCCTCCCAAAACTAATGTGAGAAAAAAACAGAAAATACCGCACAGACAATTAAATAATTGCCAATTGAGAGACTTTAATTCAAACAGAGGCTGCGCCACATGATACAAGCTGGTCACATGGCTGTGAAAACAGGAAGTGTTCAATCAGGAAGTAATATTACTGAACCTTTCCAGTAATAAAGTGTCACAAAATTTTACCTAGAGATGTGATTAGGGTCATTTGAAGGTACAAAGAAGAGCTTATACAGTAATAACCATAACATTAACTATACTTTAAAATTGACTTTCAAAAATTAAAAGAAAAACAAAGCGATCACAGTTGACGCGTTTTGTATTTCGTATACTTATCAGAGGCCTCTGTACGGAAACACAAATGCGTCAGGCGTCATTGTTTTGTTTATTGTGCACTTATGTGATTAGCAAAGAATTATCGGAGACGTCACTGTTGTTGATCCAGGTTGCCAAGTTCCTTGCTGGGTGGGTTCAACATGCCACCATCCAATTACTGGAAAACTTACACACTCAAAGAGTTTATGTATAAGGCATGAAATAAGCAGCGTAAATGCAAGGTGGTTCCGACTGAATCTCAAAGAACTAGGGGCAGATCAAGCGGACAGTTGGGGGGAAATGTTTTCATTGAAGGACACTATACTGAAAAAATACTTTGCTCATCTTAAAGCACAATTATCATCACCTCCCCTCATTCCTTTCCCCCCACTCCTGCCAAGTATCCAGGGTGAGGACCTAAAACGCTAAGTCCTCACCTCTGGGTACTTTACAAAAGTCCTGCCCTACTTACTTGTAATCTCTCTTGTCGCTCCAGTCCGATCCTCCCCATGGCACTTTGAGTGACAGGTCGCGAGGCAGCCAATGGAAGACGCGCTTTGCAAGGAGGCATGTCTTCCCATTGGCTGCCTCCCGGACTGTACTAACAGTGCCAGTGGGGGAAATCGACCGGAGCGACGATGGAGATTACAAGTAAGTAGTGCAGACTTTTGTAAAGTACCCAGAGGTGAGGACTTAGCTTTAGGTCCTCACCCTGGGTACTTTGCAGGAGTGATCGGGGGAAATGGAAGTATAATTGTCCTTTAATCTATAATTGAAACATGTAAGTAGCACTTACTCTGAGGTGTGTGTGTTGCTGCATGCCTTCAATCCAGCACACATTTTGTTTAGGAGCAGTATCCCCCCTCCCTATTTAACCACTCCACTCCATGACCTGACTTTTTCCCACAAACCAACGTCAAGCCGCACACAGCATACAGCATTCCAACTGTCAAAACTCTGTCACCATTCCAGCTACAGTAAAACTACTCACAGGAGTTTCCAGTTATGGTCAATTGTAAAAATACCCTATTTTTCGGTTATAGAGCCCTTAATGGCAATTTAAAAAAATTCTAGTATACTGTAGATGGTTTTAAAACGTTAAGATTTATTGGGAGGAAAGGGCCCCACACTCAGAAGGTGTTTGCATTAATGACCTTCCTAGTTGTGGTTTTCTGGTGTATAAAAATGTATTTTAGTTACCCTTTAACCATTGTTCTCATGGTTTCTAATAATCAGGTTGTATTATTCCAATCTATTTGAGAACACAAATAATTTTACACAACACAATCCAGAACGTATTTAACATTCGAAAGCTAACATCTGATTGGGTTGGCAAAATTAGCACCATTTTAAACGATAAGAACCTTTATTGAATAACCTGATCATTTTTTTTTTATCAATGTACAAAAGATTGTACATTGATAAAATTAGATAATATACAAGAACAGAAGGAAACCAAAATCTTACACTAGATAAGGAAGCCATCATTGTGGCTGTTTTGAGGTATACAATAACCGTTGATGCCTAATTATAGTAGCAATGATAATGGGAGATAGTGGATATTTATAATAATAAAGGGAAGTAAATTATCACAGGCCGATTGCACCGAGCACCGCTATTGGCAACCCGGTGCAAAAAACCCGGCGATGTTATATGCCGATGCGGCGTTCAGAACATCCTACCTGGCGCTGTCGATTCTGACACTTTCAACGCCAGCATTAGGTGGCGGTTGAAAGTGCCGAAATAAAATGCCGATTTTGGCATATAACATCGCTTGCGGCGGCTGCGCTGTTAACTTTCGCATTAGCCGCGCAGCCGCCCGCAAGGAAGGAGTTTAAGTCACGCTAACTGATATAACAATGGTTGCGTGCACTAAAACCCAAACCGGGAGTGATTGCCCATTGGTGCATCGCCCCCTAAGTTGTCTCCAACCAGCAGATGATTTTGGTAACAATCCATAGAAACCACGACATACACATGGGCTAGGTGAAGGTCGGTGAAGGATTTGCATAGAAAACCAGACTTCTTAAAACTAACATAAATACTCGGGAAGGTTCTCATCCATCCGAGGTACAATCAGGTTCATCTGTAATATTCAGCCATCCAGGTCATGGTATATCTGTAATATTCATCCACCCGGTCATGTATATCTGTAATATTCATCCATCCAGGTCATAGTTATCTGTAATATCATCATCCGTCCTGGTTATATCTGTAATATTCATCCATCCAGGTCATGGTATATCTGTAATATTCATCCATCAGGTTATTCATCCATCCAGGTCATGGTATATCTCTAATAGTCATTCATCACAGGTCACGGAATCATCGTGAATATCATTCATCCGGTCACGGTATATCTGTTATCGTCCATTCATCCAGGTCCGGTATATCTGTAATTTCATTCATCCAGGTCACGGTATAGCTGTAATAGTCATTTAATCAGGTACTGTATATCTGGAAGTCATTATCAGGTCACGGTATATCTTAATAGTCATTCATCCAGGTCACGGTATATCTGTAATAGTCATTCATTCAGGTCCGGTATCTTAATAGTCATTCATCAGGTCACGGTTATCTGTAATCGTCATCATTGGATCACGGTAAATCTGTAATAGTCATTCATCCATATGCTTCTGAATATTCATCCATGGTCTATCGTAAATGTCATTCATCCAGGTCAGTATCTGTATTCATTTCACAGGTCATGGGTTATATCTGTAATATTCATTCATCCAGGTCATGGTTATCTGTAATAGTCATCATCCAGTCATGGTATATCTTATAGACATCCATCCAGGTCAGGTCTATCTGTAATATTATATCATTTCAGGTCATGGTCTATCTTAGAATATCATTCATCAGGTCATGGTATATCTGTAATATTCATTCATCCAGGCCATGGTATATCTGTAATATTCATTCATCCAGGTCACGGTAATCTGTAATAGTCATCATCCGTAGGTCCCCCAGTAATCTGTAATAGTCATCATCCAGGTCATGGTATAGCTGTAATATTCTTCATCAGGTCATGGTATATCGTAATAGTCATTCATCCCATGTTCATGGAATATCTGTAATAGACATCCAGCCAGGTCATGGTACTATCTGTATATTCATTCATCCAGGTCATGGTATTGTAATAGTCATTCATCCAGGTCATGGTATATCTGTAATTAGACATCCATCCAGGTCATGGTCTATCGTAATATTTATTCATCACAGGTCAATGGTCTATCGTAATAGTCATTCACCCAGGTACATGGTGTATATGTAATATATTCATCCAGGGCACTGGTATAGTAATATTCATTCATCAGGTCACGGTTATCGATAGTCATCTCAGTATTCTGTAATATTCATTCATCCAGGTCACGGTATATCTGTAATAGTCATTCATCCAGGTCACGGTATATCTGTAAAGTCATTCATCCAGGTCACGGTATATCTGTAATAGTCATTCATCAGGTCATGGGTTATCTGTAATAGTCATTCATCCGGTCATGGTCTATCTGACATAGTCATTCATCCAGGTCATGGTAATCTGTAATATCATTCATCCAGGCCATGGTATATCTGTAATAGCTCCATCCAGGTCATGTATATCTGTAATATTCATTCATCCAGGTCACGGTATATCTGTAATAGTCATTCATCCAGGACACGGTATATCTGTAATAGTCATTCATCAGGTCACGGTATATCTGTAAATTCATTCATCCAGGTCCGGTATATCTGTATAGTCATTCATCCAGGTCATGGTATATCTGTATAGTCATTCCAGGTCATGGTATAGCTGTAATATTCATTCATCCAGTATGGTATCGTAATAGTCTTCAGGTCGGTATATCTGTATAGTCATTCATCCAGGTCGTGGTATATCGTAATAGGTATTCATCCAGGTCATGGTAATCTGTAATAGGCATTCATCCAGGTTCATGGTATATCTGTAATATCATCATCCAGGTCATGGTATATCTGTATAAGTTCATCATCCAGGTCATGGTATATCTGTAATATTCATCCATCCATCAGGTATTGTAACACTCAGCATGGTATATCTGAATTATCCGGATGGATATCTGTTGTATCATTAGATCACGGACTTGAAGTTTAATAGTTCTCTGAAAACGTTTCACTAGTCATCCGACTGAATTTCTCAATTCTAATGACTTGTACAGAATCTGTTGGCAATTATGTACCCTGGAAAGTCCAAATTAAACCCTAACAGCCAGGTGTTAGGGAACTGAATGCAAGGTGTTGAAACTGCCCTTGAAGACTAGGGAACTGCCCTAAATTTAAGAACTAAGCTATAAGCCAGTTGATCTAACTGAAACAACAAACATGGGAGTGCTGATTTGTCCATTCCTTACACCACCAATGCTCCCTTTCTTTGCCTGCCTTCACTTAGCAATGAAACATTTCCAAAGACACAAATACAGAGAAGGGAAAAAACCACGTGCCCCAGATTTGACCCACCCTACCTTGTTTTACCTTCTAGATTTCCTTGCTATCATACAGCAGATGCAGTTTTTATGATGCCGTTCCACTTTGTGATATCATAATGTCTATGATGGAAGCACAGAGACAATTTTTTACAAAATGTTGCAGGTCGTGCTTTCTATGCAGACACACTAATAGATGGACTGTTGGCAAATATGATTAACATTTGAAAGAACCAGAGTTTTGGATTCATATCTGTTATGTCTCCTTGAAAATGAGAATGTTACAATATCTACAATACCTGGCGTCTGGTGTATTGAGTACATGGCAGTCACGGGGGCTCAGTGGTTAGCACCGAGGCCTTGCAGCACTGAGTCCTTCAGTGTTTCATTTAAAACTTCATCTGCTTTGGCAGAATATTCTACATTTTGGGGCAATTTAAAATAAAAAAAATTCTATTACTATAGATTGTAAGCTCTATGGGGCAGGGACCTCATTACCTCTTGCGGCAAAGCCCTAGCACTTCTATTTATATCATTTAATATTTATGTACTGAACATATCTATGTATTTATCCCCCTTGTATTACTTTATGTATTTTGTTACTGTACAGCGCTGCGTCTCTATAAAAAACTATACTGTACTGCTACTATACTACTGTATAGATGCCATTTAAATTTGAAGATGCAGACGAGGTGCCATCTGTGGCTATTTGGTATGGAGATGTACTACATTACTAGTGTAATCTGAAATTTAATTACAAATGTACTGTAACTGTACACAGGTTTAAATGGTCCCTGATTGTGTGAATTACCTGTTTCGCCCCCATGGAGCTCAGTGAGTGAGAACAGCAAGTATATTAATATTGCAAACACTTCCCAGACACATGGCTAGTTACGTTTGTATTGAGTAATGATATTGTGAATATTTTCCTAAGAAGCAAAGGTTGAAGGAGAACTACAGCACAAATGTGAATATACAGAGGATGTAACATATTTTATCACTTGATTCATTATCAAAATATGAAACTGACATCAATCAATCAGATCAACCAGCAAGCAGCAGCGAGAGCTAGTCTAACCAGAATAGATTGGGGTATTTTATTTTTCTTCAATTTTAGTGTTCTTTATGCAAGACCAAAGAACGCCGAAGACCATTATAAACTGTTTTCAGTTCAGAGAATAAATAGAAAGTGGTCATTTAACAGAGCAGTGTTTAAAGGGAATGTGGTTTATAGACAGAGATTAAAGGGAAAGTGTTGCATTATATTAAATCTGCAATGCAAAAAAAAAAAAATCCAAGCTAACCATTCACAGCAATGTACTGGGGTTTTGTGTAAATTTCAAGTCTAAACCTGTGCAAAATGAATACTGGAATCAAAATTTATTTATGAGGCCCTATACAACAGTGTACTAAGAATAGGGGTAGAAAGCGTATTTGCAGCTCTGCCCTAATGGCCTGTTTTGGACTGTAACAGGATTGGTTGGCGATATCTTGTGGCGGGCGGTACGGGCTGTAACAATCTTCTAAACAAAGTTATGGTATATTTAATTACCAGCACCACACAACTCTCTGATGTTCAGGTGATGAATGACTATTACAGATATACCATGACCGTAGATGAATGACTATTACAGATATACCATGACCGGAGTGAATGAATATTACATATATACCATGACCTGGATGGTGATTATACAGATATACCAAGAACCTGGATGGATGATATTACAGATATACCATGACCTGGTGGATGAATATTCGAGATACCATGACCTGGATGGATGATTATTACAGATATTACCCATGACCTGGATGATTGAATATTGCAGTATTACCGTGACCTGGATGGATGATATTACAGATATACCGTGACCTGATGAAGAACTATACAGATATACCATGAACCTGGTATGAATGAGCTATTACAGATATACCATGACTGGATGAATGATATTACAGATATACCATGACTGGATGGATGATATTACAGATATACCATGACCTGGATGAATGACTATACAGATATACCCATGACCGATGGATGAATTTACAGATATACCATGACTGGAGGATGAATATTTACAGATATACCATGACCTGGATGAAGTGACTATTACAGATATACCATGACCTGGATGGATGAATATTACAGATATAACCATGACCTGATGGATGATTATTACAGATATACATGACCTGGAGATTGAATATTGAAGATATACCGTGACCTGATGGATGATATACAAGATATACCATGACCGGATGAATGACTATTACAGAATACCATGACCTGGATGAAGGACTATTCAGATATACCAGTACTGGATGAATGAATATTACAGATATACCATGACCTGGATGGATGAATATTACAGATATACCTTGACTGGATTGAATGACTATGCAGAGTATACCGATGGACCGTGGTTATTGGTAGTGATATTGATGTGATCAGATAATTAACCATGTTTGCTAAGACACCTCGGGGAGCGCCTCTGGAAAGTGTCGCATGTAGTGACCATCATTCTAGAAGTCTAAACCATGACCCGAGAGCATTGACTACGTACACAGATTTACAGATCTAAAACCCCATGAGACCCGGGCGGGTTATTGCGCCTCTGGCTTCTCCCGGATTTCCCTTCTGTCAATGTTACTGTGACCAAGGACATGGGAGCTTATGGATTAGATATTAGTTACAGATTAAGTGTGACACATGTGACACGCGGTAGTGAATTAGACTGATTACAGTATATTATTGCCAAATGCCTGGTATTCCATGACCTCTATGACGATGTACCGAGGACCTGCCAGCTTACGTCTACCTGCACACTGGCTGGCGTGAATATTACATGCCATATACCATGGACCCGGATGACCTGCCTATGACAGCTCTCGTACCCTGAACGTGGCTGCTAACGCCCCTAGGTCTGTGTGGCTCTATTCACGCCTCATCTCCCCTCTGACCTTGGCTGGGTACCTGGCTGTCTTGCATATCGACCGCGGACATACCTACCACCGAATGGACAGTCGTGCTCAAATGGCATGGCACCGTCTTGAGTAGTTATTGTTCCCGCTACTGCCAATGCCCAAGCAGGAGGATGGTCGTCTAATGATCATCTTACAGCCAATACATGGTGGGTTTTTATTAATCCGACATGACGACCTCTGTATCTGATCCAAATGTGATGACTAATTGTGACCGGATCCTAGCTCATCTGGGCGAGCCGGGAATGTCACCCCCACCCTGGAATAGCCGCTCCCACCCCCCAGATGAGTATCCTGCACGGAACCGTGGTTGCTACGCAGACATCCTACCCTATCACTTTAATGCGAATATTATCAGACACCTTATAACCATTAGACCTGATGCGAGGATGAATACTTTAGACCGGAGCTGGATCATTCTGATGACACTTGTTGGTCATGAATGAGCCGCCTTAACGCAGGGTCATGGACTCCGTTTGTCTGCTTTGATTTTTGATTTCACCTAATGCCTGGTATAGGATGGACTGTTACAGAGATATTTAGCATGACCGTGGGGTGGATGATATTACAGATATACCATGACCTGATGAAGGACTATTACAGATATTACCATCCGACCTGGATGAATGACGCATTACAGATTATACCATGACAGCTGGGATGATGAATATATTTACAGATTATACCGATGCCCTGCGATGAGTGACATAATGTAGAGAGATTGCGAAGTGACGATGTATGCACACTGAATGGATTCAGTACTATGTCACAGACTGGCGTACCCATGGTACCTCCTGCGCAATGGTGTCAAAGGCAATGTATATTACCAGGAGTTCCATACTTGATGTCAACACCCGACCATGGAACTGTGCGATGTTATGAAAA
This sequence comes from Hymenochirus boettgeri, assembly GCA_019447015.1. Taxonomy (NCBI): domain Eukaryota; kingdom Metazoa; phylum Chordata; class Amphibia; order Anura; family Pipidae; genus Hymenochirus; species Hymenochirus boettgeri. The sequence goes on from JAACNH010002207.1 coordinate 41,106, forward strand.
TATGGATTGATAGTTAGCCTCAAGCTGGAATCTTATTGACCTCTAGGTGCGAACTGTGATGGCGGGGATATGATGTCCCACCCATGCACCTGTTATAGCGCACGAGTATACCATGACCTGGATGGATGAAATATTGCTCCCGCGCTCCTCCCCGCCTCGCCCTCTCCGCGTGAGGGTGGGCTTGTCTGACTCGCTATTCATGACACGCCCCCCACAGACCACCTGACACTGGCACGCCCACCCTGACTAGTACACCGCACCCCCCCCCCCTTACCCCCTCGGCCCTGCGCTGCCCCTGCGCTCCTGACCCCACGACTGTCTAACTGAAACCTGACCTGGATTGTGTGCAGTCCGCAATAATGGTACCAGAGTCTAGTAAATGCCCTGAGACTGCCCATGACTTATTGTAGACGAGGGAATGTCTTACACCATTGGGACACCTAGGAATGGAATGTGAGTGATGGCACTTCACAACGGCCTATTCCCAACTACCATGAACACCTGGACAATGCGTTACGTATGAATTATTGTACAGATATTACCTATTTATACCTTGGGCTGAGGGCTCGCGTGACCCATGACTCCATTGTAACACCCCCAAGTCCCCTATTTCCCAGAGCCCTTGCCGCCGTTGACTAGATGACCTAGTTACAGCCAGTACGCTTGCTCCACTACCTACCCTCCGGCACATGGCACTCGGCCCCCCCTGTGCCAAGGATCCTCCACTGTTCCCCCTACCTCACACCTCGGCATGTGGCGCTGTTCTAGTGGAATCCTTGCCGAGAACCATTACCCCTAGAGACTGGATGGACCGTCCCTAGGGATTGCTGGGCACCATGTGGTACTCGTATTGATACGAGCCTCCGCTGTTCAGTGCCCATCGTGACCTGGCATGGGGTCAAGCAGTTTACCAAAAAAAATGAATTGAATAGTACAGAGGATATAATCCAATGTATCAACCTGGAAGACGAATAGAAATGATATGTGAGGACAACGGCCATTGTCACACATGAACCCGTGTGGCCACAATGAACTTACACTGGAATCGTAGTTCGTCAGATCTTGGGTTCCGCAACTTTTAAAACTGTATCTTACGCGATTTCGATCTACTTGGGTTATGAGTGGTGCATGTAGAGATGTAATTGACAAACAGAAGAATCAATTGTACGGATACCATGACTGGATGGAATGATATTACAGATATACCAGGACCTGGATGGATGAATTATACAGATATACAATGGACCTGGATGGATGAATATTACAGATATACCATGACCGGATGGATGAATATTACAGATTACACAATGACCGGATGAATGAATATTACAGAGTAACCATGACCTGGATGGATGCATATTACAGATATACCATGACCTGGATGAATGAATATTACAGATTACATGACCTGATGAATGAATATTACGATAGACCTGACTGGATGTGATGAAAAAATTACAGATATACCATGACCGGATGAGAATATTACAGATATACATGACCTGGATGGATGAATATTACAGAATACCATGACCTGGAGAGGAATATTAAGATATACCATGACGGAATGGATGACTATTACAGATTACCAGACCGGATGGATGCTATTACAGATTACCATGACTGAGATGATATTACAGTATACCATGACCTGGATGATGAATATTACAGATATCATGACCTGGATGGATGAATATTACAGATATACCATGACCTGGATGAATGACATATTACAGATATACATGACCCCTGGATGGATGAATATTACAGATATACCATGACCGATGGATGAATATTACAGATATACCATGACCTGATGATATGAACTATACAGATATACCATGACCTGATGGATGAATATTACAGAGATACCATGACCTGGATGAATGAATATTACAGATATACCAGACCGGATGATGAATATTACAGATATACCATGAACTGGATGAATGAAATTACAGATATACCATGACCTGGATGGATGAAATATTACAGATATACCATGACCTGGATGGATAATATTACAGATATACCATGACCTGGATGGATGACTTACAGATATACCATGACCTGGATGGATGAATATTACAGATCTACCATGACCTGGATGACATGACTATACAGATATACCATGACCTGGATGAATGATATTACAGATATACCATGACCTGGATGGATGAATATTACGATATACCATGACCTGGATGAATGATATTACAGATATACCATGACCTGGATGATGATATTACAGATATACCATGACCTGGATGGATGAAGATTACAGATATACCATGACCTGGATGAATGACTATACAGATATACCATGACCTGGATGGATGAATATTACAGATATACCATGACAACCTGGATGGATGAATATACAGATATACCATGACCTGGATGGATGAATATTACAGATATACCATGACCTGGATGAATGAATTACAGATATACCATGACCTGTGATGATATTACAGATAGTACCATGACCCTTGATGGATGAATATTACAGATATACCATGACCTGGATGAAGATATACAGATATACCATGACCTGGATGAATGAATATTACAGATATACCATGACCTGGATGGATGAATATACAGATATACCATGACCTGGATGGATTGAATTTACAGATATACCATGACCTGGATAGATATATACAGATATACCATGACCTGGATGGATGAATATTACAGATATACCATGACCTGGAGGAGAATATTACAGATATACCATGGACCTGGATGAATGATATTACAGATTACCATGACCTGGATGGATGAATATTACAGATATACCATGACCTGGATGAGAGATATTACAGGTATTACCATGACCTGATGAGAATATTACAGATATACCATGACCTGGATGGATGAATATTACAAGAAGATACCATGACCTGGATGATGAACTATTACAGAATATCCATGACCTGGAGGATGAATATTACAGATATACCATGACCTGGATGGATGAATATTACAGATATACATACCTGGATGATGAATATTACAGATACACCATGACCTTGGATGAATGAATATACAGATACACCATGACCTGGATGGATGTATTACAGATATACCATGACCTGATGAATGAATATTACAGTATACATGACCTGGATGAATGAAATTACAGATATACCGTGACCTGGATGGATGAATATTACAGATATACCAGACCTGGATGAATGAAATATACAGATATACCATGACCTGGATGGATGAATATTACAGATATACCATGACCTGGATGGATGAATATTACAGATATACCAGACCTGGATGGAGGAATATTAAC
>JAACNH010002208.1:0-19944 GCA_019447015.1 Hymenochirus boettgeri
GAGTCAGACGCAGGTTAAGGGGAGTCAGACGCAGGTTAAGGGGAGTCAGACGCAGGTTAAGGGGAGTCAGACGCAGGTTAAGGTTCCCCACCCTACCAGGGCCCAGTGAAGGTCTAATCAGTCCAGCGATAAAACTATTTTAAAATATTCCCCATGTGGATTTCCCCACATCAGTCACCAGCCTGTTCACACCTATAATATGAAACATGGGACTCAGCGTCTCGCATTGATTAAGAAGAAAACCAACTCCAAACATAGACGGGCATATTACAACCTAAAGTCATGTGCAGGGATTCCCTCTACGCCATGTTTTTCCCAGGAGAGCCACAGACCAGTTTTGTATTGACTGCAAAGAGACTATATCCGTCACAGTGAAAATAAGAAGATGGGGGCCCTTGGCTCCCCCTGGTGGTTACACCCTTGGCAAAGACTGAATTACAAATTAAAATCTGGTTAATAGACACAGTCCCATGTGGTGATCCCCATTCAAACCACATAACCACATAGACTGAAAACCATGTCGGATAATAATAGAATCTCATAACTGTCCTTCCTATATTATAGAGCTATAATTACCAGGCTCTGTGTTCCATATTATAGAACAATCACATTACAAATCCCTGTTCATGGAGCTTTATTTATTATTATTCTTATTATTGTGGATTTATATAGCGCCAACATCTTCCGTAGTGCTTTACAGTTACGTGTATACATTCACACCAGGCCCTGCCCTGAAGAGCTTACAATCTAAGCACATTATTTGACACATACAACCTATCAGTATGTCTGATAAACCGGAGTGCCCGGAGGAAACCCACACTAGCACGGGGAGAACATACAAACTCCTTGCAGATGTGTCCAAGGGTGGAATCGAACTCAGGACCTCAGCGTTGCAAGGTATCAGTACTAACCACTGAGCCACCGTACTAACCACTGAGCCACCATGCCTTAGACTAGTAATTAAAGCCATCACTCCTGGTACAATGTCTATTTTCAGAACTAGGGGGCATACTGTATTTAATAGTAACTGTTCGTCTGTGATCTGGCATTCACATTTGCAAATTTACAAACGTTTGTACATACACTACGTGCGGTGGCAATATAACTAAATGGTATTGTTTGGGTAATCGTAGGTCTACCATCGCGGACATAAACCTTTGATTGTGATTGTAAATTTACGACCGCAGTTGTTGAATTATGACCACAACCGTAGATTTACGCCCAACAATCGTTTAAGGCGCACAGAGAAGTTGAATGGGATTTCCCTAAAGATAGTGTACACTCTTGGATTGATAGGAATTTGAGCGCATTTTTCAATACAGACGTATTCCTCACTGTAAAGAAACCTTTCCTAACCTGAAGATGAAACTTCTTTTCATCCAACCTTAAAGGATGTCCACGAGTCCTCTGATATGACCTATTAGTGAACAATGCAAAAGAGAATTCATTGTATGGGCCATTAATATAATGGGAAAAGTTAGTGTTTTAATAAGTTTTGGTGATATGGACGTGTTCCCCCGACCATATCCCAGGTGCCAGAGCCATTTACAGTAAGATATCATTGCTGTTTTATTTGTAATTAACTAGAACTTTCAGAAATTTTCCCCTGTTCACTTTAATGGGTTTGTTTGTTGTTGAACTATAGAATTTCTATAGAAACTTTTTTAAGTTCTATAGTTCAGAAAGAACCAAACTTTAGGAACTTCGGCCATCACTACCCATAATGTCTGTCTAACCATTACATAGTAACATAGTATTGGATCACAAGGTATTGGGTTATTTATATCTATTCTATCACATGAATATTCCCAGTGTATTGGGTTAGTTAGATCTCATCTAGTATCACATTGGAATATCCCAGTGTATTGGGTTAGTTATATCCCATCTCTATCACATGGAATATCCCAGTGTATTGGGTTAGTTATATCCCATCTCTATCACATGGAATATCCCAGGTATTGGGTTATTATATCCCATCTCTATCACATGGAATATCCCAGTGTATTGGTAGTTAGTTATATCCCATCTTCTATCACATGGAATATCCCAGTGTATTGGGTTAGTTATATCCCATCTCTATCACATGGGATATCCCAGTGTATTGGGTTAGTTTATATCCCATTCTCTATCACCTGGAATATCCCAGTGTATGGGTTAGTTATATCCATCTATACACATGGAATATCCCAGTGTATGGGTTAGTTATATCCATCTCTATCACTGGAAATTCCAGTGTATTGGGTTAGTTATATCCCATCTCTATCACAGGGAATATCCCAGTGTATGGGTTAGTTATATCTCATCTCTATCACATGGAATATCCCAGTGTATTGGGTTAGTTATTTCCCACTCTATCCAAATGAATCCCAGTGTATTGGGTTAGTTAATCTCATCTCATCACATGGAATATCCAGTTGTATTGGGTTAGTTATATCTCATCTCTATCACATGGAAATATCCAGTGTATATGGGTTATTTATATCCCATTCTATCACATGGAATATCCCAGTGTATTGGGTTAGTTATATACCGAAAATGCTCTATCACATGGAAATCCCAGTTATTGGGTTAGTTATATCCCTCTCTATCACATGGAATATCCCAGTGTATTTGGGTTAGTTCTATCCCATCTCTTCACATGGAATATCCCGTGTATTGGGTTAGTTATATCCATCTCTATCACATGGAAATATCCCAGTGTATTGGGTTAGTTATATCCCATCTCTATACATGAAATATCCCAGTGAATTGGGTTTTTTGGGTTAGTTATATACCATCTCTATTCACATGGAATATCCCAGTGTAGTGGGTTAGTATATCCCATCTCTATAACATGGAATATCCCAGTGTATTGGGTTAGTTATATCCCATCTCTATCACATGGAATATCCCAGTGTATTGGGGTTAGTTATATCCCATCTCTACACATGGAATATCCCAGTGTATTGGGTTAGTATATCCCATCTCATACACATGGAATATCCCAGTTGATTGGTTAGTATATCTCATCTCTATCACATGAATTATCCCAGTGTATTGGGTTAGTTACTATCCCATCTCTATCACATGGAATATCCCAGTGTATTGGTTAGTTATATCCCATCTCATCACATGGAATATCCCAGTGTATGGGTTAGTATATTCCCATCTCTATCACATGGAATATCCCAGTGATTGGGTTAGTTATATCCATCTCTATCACATGGAATATCCCAGTGTATTGGGTTAGTTATATCCATCTCTATCACATGGAATATCCCAGTTATTGGGTTAGTTATATCCATCTCTATCACATGAAATCCCAGTGGATTGGGTTAGTTATATCCCATCTTATCACATGGAATATCCCAGTGTATTGGGTTAGTTATATCCCATCTCTATCACATGGAATATCCCAGTGTATTGGGTTAGTTATACCATCTCTATCACATGGAATCCCAGTGTGGTGTTAGTTATATCCCATCTATCCATGGAATATCCAGTGTATTGGGTTAGTTATATCCCATCTCTATCACATGGAATATCCCAATGTATTGGGTTTAGTTAATATCCCATCTCTATCACATTGGAATTATCCCAGTGTATTGGGTTAGTTATATCCCCATCTCTATCACATGGACAATATCCCAGTGATTGGGTTTAGTTATAATCCCATTCTATCACATGGAATATCCCAATGTATTGGGTTAGTTATATCCATTCTATACACATGAAATACCAGTATTGGGTTAGTTATATCCATCTCTATCACATGGAATTATACCAGTATGTAGGGGTTAGTTATTATACCATCATCTATCACATGCGAATACCCCAGTGTATGGGTTAGTTATATCCCATCTCTATCACATGGAATATCCCGAGTGGTTGGGTAGGTTATATTCATCTCTATCACATGAGAAATCCCAGTGTATTGGGTTAGTTATATCAAATCCCTGGATATCCCTCTCATCACATGGAGCAGTATTTTTAGCACATGGACTATGTATTGGGTTAGTTATATCCCATCTCTATACACATGGGAATAATCCAGTTTGTATTGGGTTAGTTATATCTCATCTCTCAGCCTATCTATGGAATATTTTTATCGGTCTTCTGACCGTTCCTGGGTAAATCCTGTGGATGTCAATTAGTTTCTTTCACTGCCCAGCTTTGCTTAGGGAGAGGTCAGCAGTATGTCAACCAGTACTTACATGACAGCTCTTGCAAGATAAATGAGGAAGGAAGTAGAGGGGAAAATAGACTAATTTGGGAATCCTTTCACAGGATTTATATTGTAGGATAGTTCTGGTACATGGACTTACCGGCAAAAGGCAAATTGCCAAAGATTGGTCCACGTGTGTAGAAAGGAATTCTACACGATGGACTGAATTCGGACCTCCCATGAATGCTGCGGTACCATTAAACCCGACGATTCAATAGCCTTCGCCTGAAAGAGGGAAATCCCGATTCATAGTAAATTGTTTATATAGCAACCCCTTTCCTGAGATATTCTGCACCAACCAATCAGAAATTAGCTTCCAGCAGCCAATGAAAGTAATTCATTGATCTCCTGAATGCTGTGTGCTTATTTATTAAATCCCAAACAAATCCAATGACACTGCCCAATGATTCAGGACATATTTGGGCAGCTCTCGAAAACTATTATGGGTAAATTCTACTGGTTTCTAGGACAAAATTAATAAATAACGTGGACTTTATGGTTTTGTTTTATCGCGAGTAGTAACCAGATATCCACTTACTGAGCAGGTTAGGTGCCCACACTTATAGCGAGATTCGGCGTGCATGTTCGTTTGGGAAGAGAAGGAAGCCATAGGAGAAGATGCCTCATTAAATACTCCAGGGTCCTTAGGGAGAAAGGATAATGAGATAGCGATTGTTGCAGAAATTATGGGACCCCAGCACATAACTATAAGGCCCCCCAGAAAAACTATACATGGAACCCCGCAAAACTATAATGGGACCCCAGAAAAACTATAATGAACCCCGCAAAACTATCATGCACCCCCCCAGCAAAACTGCAAAACTACCATGGAAACCACCCCCAGTAAACTTTCATGGAACCCCCCCAGTAAAACTATCATGGAACCCCCAGCAAAAACTATCAGGAACCCCCAGCAAAACTATCATGGGCAGCCCCCAGACAAAACTATCATGGTACCCCCCCAGCAAAACTATCATGGAACCCCCAGCCAAAAAAACAGTATCATGGGACCCCAGCAAAAACTATCATGGTACCCCCAGCAAAACTATCATGGAAACCCCCAGCAAAACTATCATGGGACCCCCAGCAAACTATCATGGTACCCCCAGCAAAACTATCATGGGACCCCCAGCAAAACTATCATGGAACCCCAGCAAAAACTATCATGGAACCCCCAGCAAAACTATAATTGGACCCCCAGAAACTATCATGAACCCCCAGCAAAACTATCATGGAACCCCCAAGCAAAAGCTATCATGGAACCCCCAGCAACAACCCGCAAAATATCAGGACCCCCAGCAAAACTATCCTGGAACCCCCAGCAAAAACTCCGCATGGACCCCAGCCAAAACTATAATGGAACCCCCAGCAAAACATCATGGACCCCAGCAAAAACTTAGGAACCCCAGCAAAACTATCATGGAACCCCCCAGCAAAACTATCATGGAACCCCCAACAAAAACTTGTATGTACCAGTCCCAGTGGGAAACTTGTATGTTCCAGTCACAGTGGGCAACTTGTATGTACCAGTCACAGTGGGCAACTTGCATGTACCAGTCACAGTGGGCAACTTGCATGTACCAGTCACAGTGGGCAACTTGTATGTACCAGTCACAGTGGGCAACTGTATGTACCAGTCACAGTGGGCAACTTGCATTGTACCGAGTCACAGTGGGAACTTGTATGTACAGTCACAGTGGGCAACTTGCATGTACCAGTCACAGTGGGCAACTTGTATGTACCATTCACAGTGGGCAACTTGCATGTACCAGTCACAGTGGGCAACTTGTATGCACCAGTCACAGTGGGCAACTTGTATGTATGAGTCACTGTGGGCAACTTATATATTCCAGTAACTGTAGGCAACTTATATAAATTATAAGAAGGGCATGGTCACCCAATAGTTTATACAGCATGGTCCCTATACAACTTCTGTCTATCCCCCACCGTGGTCGGATCCCATTAAACTGTCTGCCATTTTTACTAAGCAGCTCTGTATTACCTGTAATGAGGACAGGAAGTTCCTTCAACACTTCCTTAATCTTATGAGACGTTGTTCCTCTAGCTGGATTGCTACAGCACCTGCAATTAAAAACCACATTCAATTGCCCCGTTGAACAGAGGGAGACCGGCTCGCTAGAAGGAAACCATTGAAGAACATGAATGTAGTTTCTATTGACCAGGAATCTTTTTCTACTGGATATGTCTTCTGTCTCATATTCATCCCTTTCTGGGTAAACTGTGGTACAAAGGATGAACTAGATGGGTACATGTTAATTAACTAGATGGATATAATGAATGTTTTTATACATTTTCAAATGAACCAGACAATGATTTGTGATTTGTCAGTGTCCCAAACATCTCCTACAAGTGGACACATAGACACCGTTAACTTATCCACTATAGAGTGTTACGTATATTCCTAGACAGGTCCAGTTGTCCCATTGACTCACACACATGGATATAGCATCCTATCCCGTTCTGGACTATTGACCTACTACTTTCTGGTCTTCCTGCTTCCCACTCTCTCCCTTCAGTCTATACTTAACTCCGCCACACGTATTGTTTCTCTCTCTAATAAACCGGATCCTGGGCAGAGAAAAAACCCGAAACTTTCAAGAATCTATGGACCACACATTTCTAGCTCATTGTGGGCATTATTGGGAAGTGAAATCCAGGGGAGATTCGGTGGCTGTGTTTTGCCATTGGGTTTTTGTTGGGATCGTGTTATGATGGAAATATTGATGGTTGGTACTTACAGCAAACTTGTGTACATCTGGTATGTCCGCAGGGGGTTAGGGAGCTCCCGGAAGTAAGCTTTGCAGAGCGAGCTGAAACAGTGAACATCTTGCAGGTAGGTAACGTCTTATTCAGGTTCAGGTGGGCGCTCCATGTCAAATCCTGTCTAAAGGACACACAAGGTGAACTAGATAGTTTAGGGCGACCAATGACATGGTCTGTGTTAGTCCAGTCTGAGACTGATAACAGAGCTATGCAGTGGTTGTTGTAACTAGGAATCAATAGGCCCCTAGAAAAACTATGATAGGGCCCAATCCATGCTTCTGTCATAGGAAAAATAATAATATGCATTGTTCACTAAGAGGTCATATCGAGGACTCATAGACCTCCTTATACATAGACATACTGTAGATACAATTCCCAGGGATACATTCCGAATCCATCCATTTGGAATATAAGGAATTCCCTGTATAAAGGTTGGACTAGATGGACGTATGTCTTTATACAACCTCCAATACTATGTTACTATGTAACTGTTATACAGACATTATGGGTAGGGTTATAAAGGTTGGACTAGATGAAGTATGGCTTTATACAACCTCCAATACTATGTTACTATGTAACTGTTATACAGACATTAGTAGTAGGGTATAAGGTTGGACTAGATGGACCTAGTCTTTATACAACCTCCAATACTACGTTACTATGTAACTGTATACAGACATTATGGGTAGGGTATAAAGGTTGGACTAGATGGACGTATGTCTTTATTACAACCTCAATACTATGTACTATGTACTGTTATACAACATATGGGTAGGGTATTAAGGTTGGATTAGATGGACGTATGCTTTATACAACCTCCAATACTATGTTACTATGTTACTGTTATAATAGACTTATGGGTTAGGGTATAAAGGTTGGACTAGATGGACCTATTTCTTTATACAACTCCAATACTATGTTACTGTTACTGTTATACAGACATTATGGGTAGGGTATAAAGGTTGGACTAGACGGACGTAGTTTATACAACCTCCAATACTATGTTACTATGTAACTGTTATACAGACATTATGGGTAGGGTATAAAGGTTGGACTAGATGGACGTAGTTCTTTATACAACCTCCAATACTATGTTACTGTGTAACTGTTATACAGACATTATGGGTAGGGATAAAGGTTGGAACTAGATGGACGTATGTCTTTATACAAACACCCATACTATGTTACTATGTAACTGTTACAAGACATTAGGGTAGGGTATAAAGGTCGGACTAGATGGACGTATGTCTTTATACAACCTCCAATACTATGTTACTATGTAACTGTTATACAGACATTATGGGTTAGGTATAAAGGTTGGACTAGATGGAACGTTATGTCTTATTACAACATCCAATACTATGTTACTATGTAACTGTTTACAGACATTATGGGTAGGGTATTAAGGTTGGCACTAGATGGACGTATGTCTTATACAGCCTCCAATTATGTTACTATGTAACTGTTTAACAGACATTATGGGTAGGGTATAAAAGGTTGGACTAGATGGACATATGTCTTTATACAACCTCCAATACTATGTTACTATGTAACTGTTATACAGACATTATGGGTAGGGTAAAAGGTTGGACTAGATGGACGTATGTCTTTTATAACCTCCAATACTATGTTACTATGTAACTGTTTACAGACATTATGGGTAAGGTATAAAGGTTGGACTAGGAGGACCTATGTCTTTATACAACCTCCAATACTATGTTACTATGTGACGTGATAAGACAGATGGGTAGGGTAGGGTATAAAGGTTGGACTAGATGGACGTATGTCTTTATACAACCTCCAATACTATGTTACTAGTAACTGTTACACAGACATTATGGGTAGGGTATAAAGGTTGGACTAGGGATGTATTTGTCTTTATACAAACCTCCAATACTATGTTACTAGTAAGGTTAGACGACATTATGGGTAGGGTATAAAGGTTGGACTAGATGGATGTATGTCTTTATACAACCTCCAATACTATGTTACTAGTAATGGTTAGACAGACATTAGGGGTAGGGTATAAGGTTGGAACTAGATGGACGTATGTCTTTATACAAACCTCCAATACTATTTTACTATGTAACTGTATACAGACATTATGGGTAGGGTATAAGGTTGGACTGATGGACGTATGTCTTATACAACCTCCAATACTATGTACTATATAACTCTTATATAGACATTATGGGTAGGGTATAAAGGTTGGACTAGATGGACATATGTCTTTATACAACCTCCAATACTATGTTACTATTGAACTGTTAGACAGACATTAGGGTGAGGGTATAAAGGTTGGGACCAGATGGACGTATGTCTTATACAACCTCCTAATACTATGTTACTATGTAAATGTTATACAGACATATGGGTAGGGTAAAGGTTGGACTAGATGGACGTATGTCTTTATACAACCTCTAATACTATGTTACTAGTAACTGTTATACAGACATTATGGGTAGGGTATAAAAGTTGGGATCGTGGACGTATGTCTTTAACAACCTCCAATACTATGTACTATTGAAATGTTATACAGACACATGGGTAGGGTATAAAGGTTGGACGAGATGGACGTATGTCTTTATACAACCTCATAATACTATGTTACTATGTAACTGTTATACAGACATTATGGGTAGGGTATAAAAGTTGGATAGATGGACGTATGTCTTTTATACAACCTCTAATACTATGTTACTATGTAACTGTTATACAGACCTTATGGGTAGGGTATAAAAGTTGGACTAGATGGACGTATGTCTTTATACAACCTCCAATAACTATGTTACTATGTTAACTGTTATACAGACATTATGGGTAGGGTATAAAGGTTGGACTGAGGAGGACGTATGTCTTTATACAACCCAATACTATGTTACTATGTGACTGTTATACAGACATATGGGTAGGGTATAAAGGTTGGACTAGATGGGAACGTATGTCTTATAACAACCTCCAATATAGTTACTATGTAACTGTTACACAGACATTAGGGTTAGGGTATAAAGGTTGGATAGATGGATGTATGTCTTTATACAACCTCCATACTATGTTACTATGTAATGGTTAGACAGGACATTATGGTAGGGTATAAGGTGGACTAGATGGATGTATGTCTTTATACAACCTCCACATACTATGTTTACTATGTAATGGTTAGACAGACATTATGGGTAGGGTATAAAGGGTGGATAGATGGACTATGTCTTTTACAACCTCCAATACTATTTTTACTATGGAACTGTTTATACAGACATTATGGGTAGGGTATAAAGGTTGGACTAGATGGACGGATGTCTTATAACAACCTCCAATAATATGTTATATATAACTCTTATTAGACATTAGGGGTAGGGTATAAAGGTTGGAATAGATGGACATATGTCTTATACAACCTCCAATACTATGTTACTAGTAACTGTTAGACAAGACATTATGGGTAGGGTATAAAAGGTTGGACCAGATGGACGATGTCTTTATACAACCTCCAATACTATGTACTATGTAACTGGTATACAGACATTATGGGTAGGGTATAAGGTTGGACTAGATGGATGTATGTCTTTATACAACCTCTAATACTATGTTACTATGTAACTGTTATACAGACATTATGGGTAGGTGTATAAAAGTTGGTGACTAGATGGAGTATGTCTTTATACAACCTCCAATACTATGTTACTATGTAACTGTTATACAGACATTATGGGTAGGGTATAAGGTTGGACGAGATGGACGTATGTCTTATACAACCTCCATACTATGTTACATGTAACTGTTATACAGACATTATGGGTAGGGTAAAAGTTGGACTAGATGGACGTATGTTTTATACAACCTCTATACTATGTTACTATGTAAACTGTTATACAGAATTATGGGTAGGGTATAAAAGTTGGACTAGATGGACGATGTCTTTTTACAACCTCCAATACTATGTTACTATGTAACTGTTATACAGACATTTGGGTAGGTATAAAGTTTGGACTAGATGGACGTATGTCTTTATACAACCTCCAATACTATGTTACTATGTAAATGTTATACAGACATTAGGGTAGGGTAAAAGGTTGGACTAGGAGGACACTATGTCTTTATACAAACCTCCACTACATGTACTATGTGACTGTATACAGACATTATGGGTAGGGTATTAAAGGTTGGACTAGATGGACGTATGTCTTTATACAACCTCCATACTATGTTACTATGTAACTGTTACACAGACATATGGGTAGGGTATAAAGGTTGGACTAGATGGATGTATGTCTTTAACAACCTCCAATACTATGTTACTATGTAATGGTTAGACCAGACATTATGGGTAGGGTATAAAGGTGGACTAGATGGATGTATGTCTTATACAACTCATACTATGTTACTATGTTATGGTTAGACAGACATTAGGGTAGGGTAAAGGTTGACTAGATGGACGATATGTCTTTATACAACCTCCAATACTATTTTACTATGTAACTGTTATACCGACATTATGGGGAGGGTATAAGGTTGGACTAGATGGACGTATGTCTTTTACAACCACATACTATGTTACTATATAACTCTTATATAGACATTATGGGTAGGGTATAAAGGTTGGACTAGATGGACATATGTCTTTATACAACCTCCAATACTATGTTACTATGTAACTGTTAGACAGACATTATGGGTAGGGTAAAAGGTTGGACCAGATGGCGTATGTCTTTATAACAACCTCCAATACTATGGTACTATGAACTGTTATACAGACATTATGGGTAGGGTTATAAAGGTGGACTAGATGGACGTATGTCTTTATACAACCCTTAACTATGTTACTATGTAACTGTTATACAGACATTATGGGTAGTAGGGTATAAAAGTTGGACTAGATGGACGTATGTCTTTATACAACCTCCAATACTATGTATATGTAACTGTTATACAGGACACTATGGGTAGGGTATAAAGGTTGGACGAGATGGACGTATGTCTTTATACAACCTCCAATACTATGTTACTATGTAAATGTTTATACAGACATATGGGTAGGGTATAAAAGTTGGACTAGATGGACGTATGTCTTTTATACAACCTCTAATACTATGTTACTATGTACTGTTATACAGACATTATGGGTAGGGTATAAAAGTTGGACTAGATGGGACGTATGTCTTTATACAAACCTCCAATACTATGTTACTATGTAACTGTATACAGACATTTGGGTAGGGTATAAAGGTTGGACTAGGAGGACGTATGTCTTTAACAACCTCCAAACTATGTTAATATGTGATGTTATACAGACATTAGGTGTAGGGGTATAAAGGTTGGACTAGATGGACGTAGTCTTTATACAACCTCCAATACTATGTTACTATGTAACTGTTACACAGACATTATGGGTAGGGGATAAAGGTTGGATAGATGGATGTATGTCTTTATACAACCTCCAATACTATGTTACTATGTAATGGTTAGACAGACATTATGGGTAGGGTATAAAGGTTGGACTAGATGGATGTATGTCTTTATACAACCTCCAATACTATGTTACTATGTAATGGTTAGACAGACATTATGGGTAGGGTATAAAGGTTGGACTAGATGGACGTATGTCTTTATACAACCTCCAATACTATTTTACTATGTAACTGTTATACAGACATTATGGGTAGGGTATAAAGGTTGGACTAGATGGACGTATGTCTTATACAACCTCCAATACTATGTTACATATAACTCTATATAGACATTGGGTAGGGTATAAAGGTTGGACTAGATGGACATATGTCTTTATACAACCTCCAATACATGTGTACTATGTAACTGTTAGACAGACATTATGGGTAGGGTATAAAGGTTGGACCAGATGGACGTATGTCTTTATACAACCTCCAATACTATGTTACTATGTAACTGTTATACAGACTAGGGTTAGGTATAAAGGTTGGAACTAGATGGATGTATGTCTTTATACAAACTCTAATATATGTTACTATGTAACTGTTATACAGACATTATGGTAGGGTATAAAAGTTGGACTAGATGGACGTATGTTTTATACAACCTCCAATACTATGTTACTATTTACTGTTATACAGACATTATGGGTAGGGTAAAAGGTTGGACGAGATGGACGTATGTCTTTTAACAAACCTCCATACTATGTTACTATGTAACTGTTATACAGACATTATGGGTTAGGGTATAAAAGTTGGGACTAGATGGACGATGTCTTATACAACCTCTAATACTATGTTACTATGTTAAATGTTATTATACAGACATTAGTGGTAGGGGTAAAAGTTGGACTAGATGGACGTATGTCTTTATACAACCTCCAAATACTATGTTACTATGTAACTGTTATACAGAATTATGGGTAGGGTATAAAGTTTGGACTAGATGACGTATGTCTTTATACAACCTCCAATACTATGTTACTATGTAACTGTTATACAGACATTATGGGTAGGGTATAAAGTTGGACTAGATGGACGTATGTCTTTATACAACCTCCAATACTATGTCACTATGTAAAATGTTATACAGACATTATGGGTAGGGTATAAAGGTCGGACTAGATGGATAGTAGTCTTTATACAACCTCCAATACTATGTTACATGTAATGTAACGTTATACAGACATATGGGTAGGGGATAAAGGTTGGAACTAGACGGACTAGTTTTATACAACCTCCAATACTATGTTACTATGTAACTGTTAAAAGACATTATGGGTAGGGTATAAAGGTTGGACTAGATGGACCTATGTCTTTATACAACCTCAATTACTATGTTACTAGTAACTGTTAAACAGACATTATGGGTAGGGTATAAAGGTTGGACTAGATGGACTCATGTCTTATACAAACCTCCATACTATGTTATATGTAACTGTTATACAGACATTAGGGTAGGGTATAAAGGTTGGACTAGATGGACGTATGTCTTTATACAACCTCCAATACTATGTTACTATGTAACTGTTATACAGACATTATGGGTAGGTGTGTAAAGGTTGGACTAGACGGACGTATGTCTTTATACAACCTCCAATACTATGTACTTGTAATGGTTAGACAGACATATGGTAGGGTATAAAGGTTGGACGAGATGGACGTATGTCTTTATACAACCTCCAATACTATGTTACTATGTAATGGTTAGACAGACATTATGGGTAGGGTATAAAGGTTGGACGAGATGGACGTATGTCTTTATACAACCTCCAATACTATGTTACTATGTAATGGTTTGACAGACATTATGGGTAGGGTATAAAGGTTGGACGAGATGGACGTATGTCTTTATACAACCTCCAATACTATGTTACTATGTAACTGTTATACAGACATTATGGGTAGGGTATAAAGGTTGGACATAGACGGAGAGTATGTCTTTATACAACCTCCAATACTAGTTCTATGTAATGGTTAGACAGACATTATGGGTAGGGTATAAAGGTTGGACGAGAGGACGTATTGTCTTTACTAAACCTCCAAACTATGTTACTATGTAATGGTTAGACAGACATTATGGGTAGGGTATAAAGGTTGGACGAGATGGACGTATGTCTTTATACAACCCTCCAATACTATGTTACTATGTAAGGTTTGACAGACATTATGGGTAGGGTATAAAGGTTGGACGAGATGGACAGTATGTCTTTATACAACCTCCAATACATGTTACTATGTAACTGTTATACAGACATTATGGGTAGGGTATAAAGGTTGGACTAGATGGATGTATGTCTTATAAACAAACCTCGATACTATGTTACTATGTAACTGTGATACAGACATTATGGGTAGGGTATAAAGGTTGGACAGATGGACGATTGTCTTATACAAACCTCAATACTATGTACTATGTAACTGTTGACAGACATTATGGGTAGGGTATAAAGGTTGGACATAGACGGACGTATGTCTTTATACAAACCTCCAATACTATGTTACTGTGTAAATGTTATACAGACATTATGGGTAGGGTATAAAGGTTTGGACTAGATGGATAATGTCTTATACAAACTCCAATACTATGTTACATGTAATGGTTAGACAGACAATTATGGGAGGGTATAAAGGTTGGACGAGATGGACGTATGTCTTTATACAAACTCCAATACTATGTTACTATGTAATGGGTTAGACAGAATTATGGGTAGGGTATAAAGGTTGGACTAGATGGACGTATTGTATTTATACAAACTCCATACTATTTACTTGTAATGGTTACTATGTAATGGTTAGACAGACATTAGGTGGACCGGTTTGATGGCCGAAGTTCCTAAGTTGGTTCTCTTTGTACTATACGAACTTAAAAAAGTTTCTATAGAAATTCTATAGTTCAACAACAAACAAACCCATTAAAAGTGGAACAGGGGAAAATTTCTGAAAGTTCTAGTTAATTACAAATAAAACAGCAATGATATCTACATGTAAATGGCTCGGGCCACCTGGGATTGGTCGGGGGAACACGTCCATATCACCAAAACTTATTAAAACACTAAATTTTCCATTATATGAATGGCCCATAAATGAATTCTCTTGTGCATGTTCACTATAGGTCATATCAGAGGACTCGTGGACATCCTTTAAGGTTGGTGAAAAGAAGTTTCATTCTCAGGTTAGGAAGGTTTCTTTACAGTGAGGAATACAGTCTGTATTGAAAAATGCGCCTCAATTCCTATCATCATCCAAGAGTGTACACTATCTTTAGGGAAATCCCATTAACTTCTCTGTGCGCTTAAACGTTGTGGGCGTAAATCTACGGTTGTGGTCATAATCAACAAACTGCGGTCGTAAATTTACCAATCACAATCAAAGGTTTAGTCCGCGATGGTAGACTACGATTACCCAAACAATACCATTTAGTTATATTGCCACCGCACGTAGTGTATGTACAACAGTTTGTAAATTTGCAAATGTGAATGCCAGATCACGACGAACAGTTACTATTAAATACAGTATGCCCCTAGTTCTGGAAAATAGACATTGTACCAGGAGGATGGTTAATTACTAGTCTTAAGGCATGGGGCTCAGTGGTTAGTACTGGTGGCTCAGTGGTTAGTACTGATACCTTGCAACGCTGAGGTCCTGAGTTCGATTCCACCCTGGACACATCTGCAAGGAGTTTGTATGTTCTCCCGTGCTAGTGTGGGTTTCCTCCGGGCACTCCGGTTTATCAGACATACTGATAGGTTGTATGTGTCAAAAATGTGCTAGATTGTAAGCTCTTTCAGGGCAGGGCTGGTGTGAATGTATACACGTAACTGTAAAGCACTACGGAAGATGTTGGCGCTATATAAATCCACAATAATAAGATAATAATAAATAAAGCTCCATGAACAGGGAGATGTGTTAATGTGATTGTTCTATAATATGGAAACACAGAGCCTGGTAATTATAGCTCTAAATATAGGAAGGACAGTTATGAAGATTCTTATTATCCGACATGGTTTTCAGTCTATGTGGTTATGTGGTTTTGAATGGGGATAACCACATGGGACTGTGTGCTATAACCAGATTTTAACTTTGTAATTCAGTCTTTGCCAAGGGTTGTAACCACCAGGGGGAGCCAAGGGCCCCCATCTTCTTATTTTCACTGTGACGGATATAGTCTCTTGCAGTCAATACAAAAATGGTCTGTGGTTCCGGGAAAAATGCGTGAGGGAATCCCTGCACATGACTTTAGGTTTGTATATGCCCGTCTATGTTTGGAGTTGGTGTTCTTCTTAATCAATGCGAGACGCTGAGTCCCATGTTCATATATAGGTGTGAACAGGTGGTGACTGAGTGGGGAAATCACATTGGGAAATATTAAATAGTTTTATCGCGGACGATTAGAGCTTCACTGGGCCCTGGTAGGGGGGGAACCTTAACCTAGCTGACTCCCCTTAACCTGCTCTGACTCCCCTAACCTGCGTTGACTCCCCTTAACCTGTCTGACTCACTTAACCTGCGTGGACTCCCTTAACCTGCGTCTGGATCCTTCAATCGATCACGTAACCTGAGCTGCCTTACCTTGACTCACTTAACTCGTCTCACTCTATACCCTCGTCGACTCATTCCTGTCTGTACCTTCAGGCGTGACCCCCTTAACCTGCGTCTGACTCCCTTAACCTGCCGTCTGACTGCCCGTAATTGGACTCCTTACGTCTGACTCCCTTAACCTGCCGTGACTATCGTGACTCCCCTGAACCGCGGGACCATTACGGCTGACCCTAACCCTGACCCCTTAACGCGCGTGACTCACCTTACACCGCGGTATGACTCACCCTTAAACCTGCTGTCTGACTCCCTAACCCGCGTCTGGATCACCTTAACCCGCGCTTCTGACTCACCTAACCGCGTCTGCTACCTCCCCCTGCTCATTAACTACGCGATCGACTCCCCTTAACCTGCGTCCTGACTCCCCTTAACCCGCGCCGTCCATTCCCCTGACTCCCTTTAACTGCCGCTTCTGACTCCCCTATAACCTGCGCCTGGACTCCACTAACGGTCATCCTAACCCAGCGTAGGACTCCCCGTAACCCGGTCTGGACTCCCTTAACCCGCGTCTGACTCCCTTAACCCGCGTCTGACTCCCCAAACCCGCGTCTGATCCCTAGCGTGCTCTGACTCCTAACCCGCCGTAGCGACTCACCTTAACCGCGTCGATTCACCTTACACGCGTCCTACTGACTCCACCTTAATCCGCGACCCTGACACCGGCTGACTCATACCCTGCCACTCCGCTCCCTTAACCGACGTCTTCCGCTAACCCAGTAACCCGCGTGGTGACTCCCAAACCCGCGCTGATCACCTTAACCCGGCCGGTCCTACCGAGTCTGGGATCCCCTTAACGCGTATGATCCTCCCTTAAACCTGGCCAGATCCTTACCCATAACTCCCCCTAACCACGCGTCGACGTACCTTCCAGAGTCACCTTGTAACGCGCGTCTGCAGCCTTCCCACTCCCTCTGTAACCTGCGTCATGATCCCTTAACCTGCGTCTGACTCAACCCGCTTATCACCTAACGCGATCTGACCTTCACAATAAACCTTGGTCCTGACTCACCTTAACTGCGTCGACTCACCCCATTACTGCGCGTCGACTCCCTTAACCGCGTTACTCGGCTTACACATTAACCAGCGGTCGATGATCACCTAACCCGCGGTCTGACCTCACCATAACCCGTCTCTGACTCACCTTAACCGTGCGACTCACCTAACCGGTCTGATCACTCTTACCCGCGTCCGATTTCTGCGACTACCACTACCCACCACCCTACCTGCGCTCCACCCGCGTCTCTGCTTCCCATTAACCCGCGTCACTCACCTTAACCCGCGTCTGCCACGCACCTTAACGCCGACATGCCTGACTCTTAAGACCTTACCCGCGTCTGAATCCCCGCATAACGCGTCTGACTCCCCCTTCAACCCGCTCCTGCTTCTCCTTAACACTGCCCGCGGACTCACCCTTAACACCTGCGTTGAACACCCTGTAACCGCGTCATGACTCACCTTAACCCTGTGTCTAAGGTCGGCCAACTCCCCCTTAACCTGCTCCTACCCGTTGCTCGTCTAGGTCACCTAACTGACCCCCCTTAACCTGTCTCTGACCACCTCCTGTGTCACCAACCTGGTCTGACTCACCTTACTTCCTCCTTAACGTGTCCTGGACCACACTTACACGTGCTCTGCTCCAAAACCTGAGTATGATCACTACTGCGTTCTGACTCCCTTAACTTCCGATACCGCGTATGATATCCTTTAACTGTCGAACGTCTCGGCTCCTTGGCTCCCACACTGTCCTATCTTCCACCTGGTCTGATCTCACCTACCTTCTGCTGATCACATACCTGCCGTCTGACTCACCATTAACCTGCGTTGAATCACCCATTCACCTGCGCGACTCCCCCTCCTGGGATGACTCCCTAACCGCCGCACTCGACTCACTTAACCTGCGTCTGATGGACTCCACCTTAAACTGTGTGTACAATCGGGTGACTGACACCATTACCTGGTGTCTGCACTCACCATTAACCCTGGGGTCTGATCCCTTAACCTGCGTCTGACTCACCTGCGCACACACTGTGTCATGACTCCCCTTCACACACATGTGGCGACAACCATAACCTTGTGGTTGATCACCTCTACCTGTGGTATGACTCACCTTAACCTGTGTCAGACTACACATGTAATCAGTGATGTGCTAATACCCTAACCTGTGTCTGACTCCACCTCCATTAACCTGTGGTCTGCACATCAACCTAACTGTGTCTGATCCCTAGGGCCTACCTTAACCTGTGTTGAACTCCCTTGACACCTGTGTATATCACGCTGTACTGACTCGGACACTCCCTTAACCGGTGGTCTGACTCACCATAAACCTGTACTCTTCTGCCAGACTCACCTTACCTAGTCGTATCGTACTCCCTACCTGTCTATCACTCACTGTGTGTTACTCCAACCGTGTCCAACCTTCCCCCTGTGTCTGTCATCCCTTGACCTACGCACTTACCCCGCCCTCGGTCCTGCACTCCCTACACTTGTGTCGCTCACCAACTCACGTTATCTCCCTAACTTATGCTGCTGACAGTCACCTAACCTGTGTTGCTCCACCTTAACTTCGCCGCTGTCCCCATAACCTGTGTCGTTGCACTCCACCTCCTACTGTCGTTCTGACTTCCAGGCTGGCCTTGGACGGCCGCCCATTAACCTGAGTTCCACACATTGCTCGTTCCTCTCACGCAGTCTGTGCAGACTTTTAGAACCTGGGGAACTGATAAAGTATCCCCCATAAATATTGTAAAGGTTATATTAATATGTCCAGGTATTATTAAGATTGATAAAGGTATAAAATTGATACAGTACATAATCGTGATAGGGATAATCATATTGATACATGTATTATTAATATGATAAGGTTACATAATATGATAAAGAATTCATCTTGATACATGTTTACATAATTAT
>JAACNH010002208.1:20563-43368 GCA_019447015.1 Hymenochirus boettgeri
GCAAGATGCGGATCACCGGTCAAGAGTAAGAAACATTTAGCAATAGGCGATAAACCGTAGCAAGATGAGGGAACAGGGGCAGATTAGGAAACCGGGAGCTAGGAAGATAACATGGAGCAAGATGATGAGAACACCGGGACAAGAGTAAGGACAGGGAGCAAGTATTAAGGAGAACCGGGATCAAATTAAATGGAACATGGAAGCAAGAGTATTGAGACCTGTGAGCAAGAGTAAGAGAACAGGGATCATAAGGGAAGTATACCTTGTATCATATTAATATAACATGTATCAATATTATTATAACCTTTATCAATATTAATATAACATGTATCAATATTATTATAACCGTAATCAATATTAATGTAACATGTATCAATATTATTATAACCTTTATCAATATTAATATAACATGTATCAATATTATTATACCCCTTAATATTAATCACATGTATCAATATTATTATAACCTTTATCAATATTAATATAACATGTAGCACTATAATATAACATTATCAATATTATTATACCGATATATCAATATTAATGTAACAGTATCAATATTATTATAACCTTTATCAATATTAATATAAATGTATCAATTATTATAACCTTTATCAATATTAATGTAATCATGTATCAATATTATTATAACTTTATCAATATTAAAATATAACATGTATCAATATAGTATAACCTTTATCAATATTAATATACATGTATCATATTATATAACCTTTATCAATATTAATGTAACATGTATCAATATTATTATAACCTTTATCAATATTAATGAATAAACATTATCAATATTATTAGAACCTTTATCAAATAATAATATAATATACATGTATATCACTTATCAATATGATAACATGTATCAATATTATATAACCTTTATCAATATTAATAATGTACAAGACTTTATTATAACTTTATCAATATTAATGTAAACATGTATCAATATTATTATAACTTTAGCAATATATATGACAAATATTATAAATTAGCAATATTAAATATCATCACAAGTATCAATATTATTAATACCTTATCAATATTAATGTAACATGTATCAATATATTATAACCTTTATCATATTAATATATGTAACATAGTAAGACATGTAATCAATATTGTATAAACCTTTATCAATTTAATGTACATGTATCAATTTAGATATAACCTTTATCAATAATATAAATGGCGTTGAACATGTATCAATAATAATATAACCTTTATCAATATTATATAACATGTATCAATATTATTTTAACCTTTATCAATATTAATATAACATGTATCAATATTATTATAACCTTATCAATATTAATGTAACATGTATCAATATTAATATAACCTTTATCAATATTAATGTAACCTGATCAATATTATTATGAACCTTTTCTCATATTAATGTAACAGGTATCAATATTAATATAACCTTATCATCTTAATGTACATGTATCAATAATTATAACCTTTATCAATATTAATTACTGTATCATATTATCAACCTTTACAATATTAAGTAACATGTATCAATATTAATATACTTATCAATATTAATGTAAACATGTATCAATATTAATATAACCTTTAATCATATTAATGTAACATGGTCAATATTATTATAACCTTTATCAATATTGTAACATGTATCAATATTAATATAACCTTATCAATATTAAGTAACATGTATCAATATTAATTATAACCTTTATCAATATTAATGTAACAAGGTATCAATATTATTATAACCTTTATCAATATTAATGTAACATGTCTCAATAGTAATATAACCTTTCTCAATATTAATATAACATGTATCAATATTATTATAACCTTATCGATATTAATGTAACATGTATCAATATTAATATAACCTTTATCAATATTAATGTAACCTTTATCAATATTAATATAACATGTATCAATATTATTATAACCTTTATCAATATTAATGTAACATGTATCAATATAATATAACCTTTATCAATCTTAATATAACATGTATCAATATTAATATAACCTTTATCAATATTTATATAAACTTTATCAGTTCCCCAGGTTCTAAAAAGCTGCACAAGAATTCGTAGAGGAACATGGCATAGTGGATGGAATCTACAGGTTATGTGGATCGCCTCCAATGTCCCACAGGTTAAGGTGAGTCGACACAGGTTAAGGTGAGTCAGACACAGGTTATGGTGAGTCAGACACAGGTTAAGGTGAGTCAGACACAGGTTAAGGTGAGTCGACACAGGTTAATGTGAGTGTGTCAGACACAGGTTATGGTGAGTCAGACACAGGTTAAGGTGAGTCAGACAAAGGTTAAGGTGAGTCAGACACAAGTTGATGGTGAGATCGACACAGGTTAAGGTGAGTCAGACACAGGTTAAGGTGAGTCAGACACAGGTTAAGGGGAGTCAGACACAGGTTAAGGGGAGTAAGACACAGGTTAAGGTGGAGTAGACACAGTTAAGGGAGTCAGACACAGTTAAGGTGAGTCCAGACCACAGGTTAAGGTGAGTGTAGTCAGACAAAGGTTAGGTGAGTCAGACACAGGTTAAGGTGAGTCAGACACAGGTAAGGTGAGCAACCAGGTTAAGGTAGTCAGACACAAGTTAATGTGAGTCAGACACAGGTTAAGGGGAGTCAGCCACAGAGGGAGTCAACAAGGTGGGATCAGACAAGCTGTTAAGTGAGTCCGAACACGTTAAGTGAGTCAGACACCAGGTTATGGTGAGTCAGACACAGGTTAAGGTGAGTCAGACGCAGGTTAAGGTGAGTCAGACGCAGGTTAAGGAGAGTCAGACGCAGGTTAGGGGAGTCAGACGCAGGTTAAGGGGAGTGAGTCAGACGCAGGTTAAGGTGAGTCAGACGCAGTTAAGGGCGTCAGACCAGGTTAAGGGGAGTCAGACGCAGTTTAAGTGGATAGACGAGTAGGAGTCAGACGCAGGTGACGGTGTCAGACGGCGGTTAATGGTGAGTCAGACACAGGTTAAGTGAGTCAGCCGGGTAAGACTAGTCAGCACAGTTAAGGTGAGTCAGACACAGGTATGGTGAGTCAGACACAGGTTAAGGTGAGTCAGACACAGGTTAAGGGGAGTCAGACACAGGTTAAGGTGATTCAGACACAGGTTAAGGGGATCAACACAGGTTAAGGGGAGTCAGACACAGGTTAAGGTGAGTCAGACACAGGTTAAGAGGTGAGTCAGACACAGGTTAAGGTGAGTCAGACGCAGGTTAAGGAGAGTCAGACGCAGGTTAAGGGGAGTCAGACGCAGGTTAGGTCAGAGGGTAAGGGAGTCAGACGCGGGTTTAAGGGAGTCAGACCGCGGTTAAGGTGAGTCAGACGCGGGTTAAGGTGAGTCAGACGCGGTTAAGGTGAGCAGATGCGGGGTGAAGGTGATTAGACGCGGTTTTAAGGTGAGTCAGACACGGGTTAAGGTGAGTCAGACACGGGTTAAGGTGAGTCAGACGCGGGTTATGGTGAGTCAGACGCAGGTTAAGGTGAGTCAGACGCAGGTTAAGGTGAGTCAGACGCAGGTTAAGGTGAGTCAGACGCAGGTTAAGGTGAGTCAGACGCAGGTTAAGGTGAGTCAGACACAGGTTAAGGTGAGTCAGACGCAGGTTAAGGGGAGTCAGACGCAGGTTAAGGGGAGTCAGACGCAGGTTAAGGGGAGTCAGACGCAGGTTAAGGGGAGTCAGACGCAGGTTAAGGTGAGTAAGACGCAGGTTAAGGGAGTCATACGCGGGTTAAGGTGAGTCAGACGCGGGTAAGGTGAGTCAGACGCGGGTTAAGGTGAGTCAGACGCGGTTTAAGGTGAGTCAGCCGCGGGTTAAGGTGAGTCAGACGCGGGTATAGAGGTGAGGTCGACGCGGTTAAAGGTGAGTCAGACGCGGGTTAAGGGGAGTCAGACGCGGGTTAAGGGGAGTCAGACGCGGGTTAAGGGGATCCAGACTCGGGTTAAGGGGATCCAGACTCGGGTTAAGGTGAGTCAGGCGCGGGTTATGGGGAGTCAGGCGCGGGTTAAGGGGAGTCAGGCGCGGTTAAGGGGTAGCGGTTAAGGGGAGTCAGGCGCGGGTTAAGGTGAGTCAGGCGCGGGTTAAGGTGAGTCAGGCGCGGGTTAAGGTGAGTCAGCTGCGGTTAAGGTGAGTCAGACGCGTAAGGTGAGCAGACGCGGGTTAAGGGGAGTCGACGCGGTTTAAGGGAGTCAGACGGTTAGACGCGGGTTAAGGGGAGTCAGACGACGGGTTAAGGGGAGTCAGACGCGGGTTAAGGGGAGTCAGACGCGGGTTAAGGGGAGTCAGACGCGGTAAGGTCGACCCAGGTTAAGGGGAGTCAGACCAGGTTAAGGGGGAGTCAGACACGCAGGTTAGGGAGTCGACGCAGGTTATGGAGTCAGACGCAGGTAAGGGATCAGACCAGGTTAAGGGGAGTCAGACCAGGTTAAGGTGAGTCAGACGCAGTTAAGGTGAGTCAGAGCCAGGTTAAGGTGAGTCGACGCAGGTTAAGGTGAGTCACGCAGGTTAAGTGAGTCAGACGCAGGTAGGTGAGTCAGACGCAGGTTTAAGGGGAGTCAGACGCAGGTTATGGGAGTCAGACGCAGGTTAAGGGTGAGTCAGACGCAGGTTAAGGGGAGTCAGACGCAGTTAAGGGGAGTGCAGACGCAGGTTAAGGGAGTCGCCAGGTTAAGGTCCCCACCCTACCAGGGCCAGTGAAGTCTAATCAGTCCAGCGATAAAACTATTTTAAAATATTCCCAATGTGGATTTCCCCACATCAGTCACCAGCCTGTTCACACCTATAATATGAAACATGGGGACTCAGCGTCTCGCATTGATTAAGAGAAAACCACCTCCAAACATAGACGGCATATTACAACCTAAAGTCATGGCAGGGATTCCCTCTACGCCATGTTTTTCCCAGAGAGCCACCAGACCCAGTTTTGTATTGACTGCAGAGAACTATATCCGTCACAGTGAAAATAAGAAGATGGGGGCCCTTGCTCCCCCTGGTGGTTCCAACCCTTGGCAAGACTGAATTACAAATAAAATCGGTAATAGACACAGTCCCATGTGGTGATCCCCATTCAAACCACATAACCAATAGACTGAAAACCATGTCGGATAATAATAGAATCTCAAACTGTCCTTCCTATATTATAGAGCTATAATTACCAGGCTCTGTGTTCCATATTATAGAACAAATCACATTACAAATCCCTGTTCATGGAGCTTTATTTATTATTATTCTATTTTGTGATTATATAGCGCCAACACTTCCGTAGTGCTTTACAGTACGTGTAACATTCACACCAGCCCGCCTGAAGAGCTTAAACTAAGCACATTATTTGACACATACAACCTATCAGTATGTCTGATAAACCGGAGTGGCCCGAGGAACCACCCACTACACGGGGAGAACATACAAACTCCTTGCAAGTGTGTCCAAGGGTGGAATCGAACTCAGGACCTCAGCGTTGCAAGGTATCAGTACTAACCACTGAGCCACCGTACTAAACCACGGAGCCCACCATGCCTTAAGACTAGTAATTAAAGCCATCACTCCTGGTACAATGTCTATTTTCAAGAACAGGGGCATACTGTATTTAATAGAACTGTTCGTCTGTGATCTGGCATTCACATTTGCAAATTTACAAACGTTTGACATACATAACGTGCGGTGGCATATAACTAAATGGTTATTGTTTGGGTAATCGTAGGTCTACCATCGCGGACATAAACTTTGATTGTGATTGTAAATTACGACCGCAGTTGTTGAATTATGACCAAAACCGTAGATTTACGCCCACAATCGTTAAGCGCACAGAGAAGTTGAATGGGATTTCCCTAAAGATAGTGTACACTCTTGGATGATAAGAATTGAGCGCATTTTTCAATACAAGACGTTATCCTCACTGTAAAGAAACCTTTCCTAACCTGAAGATGAAACTTCTTTTCATCAACCTTAAAGGATGTCCACGAGTCCTCTGATATGACCTTTAGTGACAATGCAAAAGAGAATTCATTTATGGGCCATTAATATAATGGGAAAAGTTAGTGTTTTAATAAGTTTTGGTGATATGGAGTGTTCCCCCCGCGACCATATCCCAGGTGCCAGAGCCATATACATAGGAAATATCTTGCTGTTTTATTTGTAATTAACTAGAACTTTCAGAATTTCCCCTGTTTCACTTTAATGGGTTTGTTTGTTGTTGAACTATAGATTTTCTATAGAAACTCTTTTTAAGTTCTAATAGTTCAGAAAGAAACCAAACTTTAGGAACTTCGGCCATCACCCCATAATGTCTGTCTAAACATTACATAGTAACATAGTATGGAGTTTGTATAAAGACATACGTCCATCTAGTCCAACCTTTATACCCTACCCATAATGTCGTGTAACCATTACTAGTAACATAGTATTGGAGTTGTATAAAGACATACGTCCATCTCGTCCACCTTTATACCCTACCACATAATGTCTGTCTAACCATTACATAGTAACTATTATTGAGTTTTGTATAAAGACATATGCCATCTAGTCCAACCTTTATACCTACCCATAATGTCTGTATAACAGTTACACAGTAACATAGTATTGGAGGTTGTATAAAGAATACGTCGTCTAGTCCAACCTTTATACCACTACCCATAAGTCTGTCACAGTTACATAGTAACATAGTATTGGAGGTTGTATAAAGACATACGTCCATCTAGTCCAACCGTTATACCCTACCCATAATGCCTGTATCACAGTTACATAGTAAACATAGTATCGGAGGTTGTATTAAAGACATACATCCATCTAGTCAACCTTTATACCCTACCCATAATGTCTGTATAACAGTTACATAGTAACATAGTTTGGAGGTTGTATAAAGACATACGTCCACTCGTCCAACCTTTATACCCTACCCATAATGTCTGTCTAACCATTACATAGTAACATAGTATTGGAGGTTGTATAAAGACATACGTCCATCTCGTCCAACCTTTATACCCTACCCATAATGTCTGTCTAACCATTACATAGTAACATAGTATTGGAGGTTGTATAAAGACATACGTCCATCTCGTCCAACCTTTATACCCTACCCATAATGTCTGTCTACCATTACATAGTACATAGTATTGGAGGTTGTATAAAGACATCGTCCGTCTGTCCAACCTATTATACCCTACCCATAATGTCTGTATAACAGTTACATAGTAACATAGTATTGGAGGTTGTATAAAGACATACGTCCATCTCGTCCAACCTTTATACCCTACCCATAATGTCTGTCAAAACCATTACATAGTAACATAGTATTGGAGGTTTTATAAAGACATACGTCCATCTCGTCCAACCTTTATACCCTACCACATAATGTCTGTCTAACATTACATAGTAACATAGTATTGGAGGTTGTATAAAGACATACGTCCATCTCGTCCAACCTTTATACCCTACCCATAATGTCTGTCTAACCATTACATAGTAACCATAGTATTGGAGGTTGTATAAGACATACGTCCGTCTAGTCCAACCTTTACACCCTAACCCATAATGTCTGTATAACAGTTCATAGTAAATAGTATTGGGGTTGTATAAAGACATACGTCCATCTAAGTCCAACCTTTATACCCTACCCATAATGTCTGTATAACAGTTACATAGTAACATAGTATTGGAGGTTGTATAAAGACATAGGTCCATCTAGTCCACCTTTATACCCTACCCATAATGTCTGTTTAACAGTTACATAGTAACATAGTATTGAGGTTGTATAAAGACATAGGTCCTCTAGTCCAACCTTTAACCCTACACCATAAGTCTGTTTAACAGTTACAATAGTACATAGTATTGGAGGTGTATAAAGACATACGTCCGTCTATGTCCAACCTTATACCCTACCCATAATGTCTGTATAACAGTTACATAGTACATAGTATTGGAGGTTGTATAAAGACTACGTCCATCTAGTCCGACTTTATACCCTACCCATAATGTCTGATAACAGTTACAAGTGACTAGTATTGGAGTGTGTATAAAGACATACGTCATCTAGTCCAACTTTTATACCTACCCATAATGTCTGTATAACAGTTACATAGTAACATAGTATTGGAGGTTGTATAAAGACATACGTCCATCTAGTCCAAACTTTATACCCTACCCATAAGTCTGTATAACAGTTACATAGTAACTAGTTATTGGAGGTTGTATAAAGACATACGTCCATCTAGTCCAACTTTATACCCTACCCATAATGTCTGTATAACAGTTACATAGTAACATAGTATTAGTATTGTATAAGACATACGTCCATCTAGTCCAACTTTTATAACCCTACCCATAATGTCTGTATAACAGTTACATAGTAACATAGTATTGGAGGTTGTATAAAGAACATACGTCCATCTCGTCCAACCTTTACACCTACCCATAATGTCTGTATACAGTTACATAGTAACATAGTATTGGAGGTTGTATAAAGACATAAGTCCATCTAGTCCAACTTTATACCCTACCCATAATGTCTGTATAACAGTTATACTATAAATAGTATTAGAGGTTGTATAAAGACATAAGCCACTCTAGTCCAACCTTTATACCCTACCCATAATTCTGTTAAACAGTTACATAGTAACATAGTATTGGAGGTTGTATAAAGACATACGTCCATCTGGTCCAACCTTTATACCCTACCCTAATGTCTGTAACTAAGTTACATATAACATAGTATTGGAGGTTGTATAAAGACATATGTCCATCTAGTCCAACCTTTACCCTACCCATAATGTCTATAAAGAGTTATATAGTAAACAAGTATTGGAGGTGTTAAGACATACGTCCATCTAGTCCAACCTTTATACCCTACCCATAATGTCTGTATAACAGTTACATAGTAAAATAGTATTGGAGGTTGTATAAAGACATACGTCCATCTAGTCCAACCTTTATACCCTACCCATAATGTCTGCTAACCATTACATAGTAACATAGTATTGGAGGTTGTAAAGACATACATCCATCTAGTCCACCTTTATACCCTACCCATAATGTCTGTTAACCATTACATAGACATAGTATTGGAGGTTGTAAAAGACATACATCCATCTAGTCCAACCTTTATACCCTACCCATAATGTCTGTGTAAACAGTTACATAGTAACATAGTATTGGAGG
Organism: Hymenochirus boettgeri; assembly: GCA_019447015.1. NCBI lineage: Eukaryota > Metazoa > Chordata > Amphibia > Anura > Pipidae > Hymenochirus > Hymenochirus boettgeri. The sequence goes on from JAACNH010002208.1 coordinate 29,741, forward strand.
TTGTATAAAGACATACGTCCATCAGTCCAACCTTATACCACCCATAATGTCTGTATAACAGTCACTAGTAACATAGTATTGGAGGTTTATAAAGACATACGTCCTCCTAGTCCACCTTATACCCTACCCATAATGTCTGTATAAAGTTCTAGTAACATAGTATTGGAGGTTGTATAAAGACATACGTCCATCTAGTCCAACTTTTATACCCTACCCATAATGTCTGTATAACGTTACATAGTAACATAGTATTAGAGGTTGTATAAAGAACATACGTCCATCTAGTCCAACTTTTATACCTACCCATAATGTCTGTATAACAGTTACATAGAACATAGTATTGAGGTTGTATAAAGACATACGTCCATCTGTCCAACCTTTATACCCTACCCATAATGTCTGTATAACAGTTACATAGTAACATAGTATTGGAGGTTGTATAAAGAAACGTCCATCTAGTCCAACTTTTTACCCTACCCCATAATGTCTGTATAACAGTTACATGAACATAGTATAGGGTTGTATAAAGACATACGTCCATCTAGTCCACCTTTATACCCTACCCATAATGTCTGTATAACAGTTACATAGTAACATAGTATTGGAGGTTGTATAAAGACATACGTCCATCTGGTCCAACCTTTATACCCTACCCATAATGTCTGTAACAGTTATAGTAACATAGTATTGGAGGTTGTATAAAACATATTCCATCTAGTCCAACCTTTATACCCATACCCATAATGTCTATAAAAGTATATAGTAACATAGTATTGGAGGTTGTATAAAAGACATACGTCCATCTAGTCCAACCTTTATACCCTACCCATAATGTCGTTAACAGTTACATAGTAACATAGTATTGGAGGTTGTATAAAGACATACGTCCATCTAGTCCAACCTTATACCCTACCCAATGTCTGTCTAAACCATAACATAGTAACATAGTATGGAGGTTGTATAAAGACATACATCCATCTAGTCCAACCTTTATACCCACCCATAATGTCTGTTAACGTTAACAACATAGTAACATAGTTTGGAGGTTGTATAAAGACATACATCCATCTAGTCCAACCTTTATACCCTACCCCATAATGTCTGTGTAACAGTTACATAGTAACATAGTATTGGAGGTTGTTAAAGACATACGTCCATCTAGTCCAACCTTTATACCCTACCCATAATGTCTGTATAACAGTCCATAGTAACATAGTTTGGAGGTTGTATAAAGACATAGGTCCTCTAGTCCACCTTATACCTACCCATAATGTCTGTATAACAGTTACATAGTAACATAGTATTGGAGGTTGTATAAAGACATACGTCCATCTAGTCCAAACTTTATACCCTACCCATAATGTCTGTATAACAGTTACATAGTAACATAGTATTGGAGGTTGTATAAAGACATACGTCCATCTAGTCCAACTTTTATACCCTACCCCATAATGTCTGTATAACAGTTACATAGTAACTAGTATTAGAGGTTGTATAAAGACATACGTCCATCTAGTCCAACTTTTATACCCTACCCATAATGTCTGTATACAGTTACATAGTAACATAGTATTGGAGGTTGTATAAAGACATACGTCCATCTCGTCCAACCTTTATACCCTACCCATAATGTCTGTATAACAGTTACATAGTAACATAGTATTGGGGTTGTATAAAGACATACGTCCATCTATCCAACTTTTATACCCTACCCATAATGTCTGTTATAACAGTTACATAGTAACATAGTATTAGAGGTTGTATAAAGACATACATCCATCTGTCCAACCTTATACCCTACCCATAATGTCTGTATAACAGTTACATAGTAACATAGTATTGGAGGTTGTATAAAGACATACGTCCATCTGTCCAACCTTTATACCCTACCCATAATGTCTTAACAGTTCATGATATAACATAGTATTGGAGGTTGTATAAAGACATATTCCATCTAGTCCAACCTTTATACCCTACCCATATGTCTATATAAAGTATTGTAACATAGTAGTGAGGTTTGTATAAAGACATACGTCCATCTAGTCCAACTTTATACCCTACCCATAATGCTGTTAACAGTTACATAGTAAAATAGTATTGGAGGTTGTATAAAGCATACGTCCATCTAGTCCAACCTTTATACCCTACCCATAATGTCTGTCTAACCATTATAGTAACATAGTATTGGAGGTTGTATAAAGACATACTCCATCTAGTCCAACCTTTATACCCTACCCATAATGTCTGTTAACATTACATAGTAACATAGTATTGGAGGTTGTATAAAGACATACATCCATCTAGTCCAACCTTTATACCCTACCCATAATGTCTGTGTAACAGTTACATAGTAACATAGTATTGGAGGTTGTATAAAGACATACGTCCATCTAGTCCAACCTTATACCCTACCCATAATGTCTGTATAACAGTACATAGTAACATAGTATTGGAGGTTGTATAAAGACATACGTCCTCTAGTCCAACTTTATACCCTACCCATAATGTCTGTATAAAACATTCTAGTAACATAGTATGGAGGTTGTATAAAGACATACGTCCATCTAGTCCAACTTTTATACCCTACCCATATGTCTGTATAACAGTTACATAGTAAATAGTATTAGAGGTTGTATAAAGACATACGTCCATCTAGTCCAACTTTTATACCCTACCCATATGTTCTGTATAACAGTTACATAGTAACATAGTATGGAGGTTGTATAAAGACATACGTCCATCTGTCCAACTTTATACCCTACCCATAGTGTCTGTATAACATTACATGTAACATAGTATTGGAGGTTGTATAAAGACATACGTCCATCTAGTCCAACTTTTAACCCTACCCATAATTTCTTATAACAGTTACATAGTAACATAGTATTAGGTTTGTATAAAGACATACGTCCATCTAGTCCAACCTTTATACCCTACCCATAATGTCGTAAACCAGTTACTAGTACATAGTAGTGAGGTTGTATAAAGACATACGTCCATCTGTCCAACCTTTATACCCTACCCATAATGTCTGTTAACAGTACATAGTAAACATAGTATGGAGGTTGTATAAAGACATATGTCATCTAGTCCAACCTTTATACCCTACCCATAATGTCTTATAACAGTTATATAGTAACATAGTATTGGAGGTTGTATAAAGACATACGTCCATCTAGTCCAACCTTTATACCCCCCATAATGTCTGTATAACATTACATAGTAAAATAGTATTGGAGGTTGTATAAAGACATACGTCCATCTAGTCCAACCTTTATACCCTACCCATAATGTCGTTAACAGTTACATAGTAACATAGTATTGGAGGTTTGTATAAGACATACATCCATCTAGTCCAACCTTTATCCCTACCCATAATGTCTGTCTAACCATTCATAGTAACATAGTATTGGAGGTTGTATAAAGACATACATCCATCTAGTCCAACCTTTATACCCTACCCATAATGTCTGTGTAACCAGTTACATAGTAACATAGTATTGGAGGTTGTATAAAGACATACGTCCATCTAGTCCACCTTTATACCTACCCATAATGTCTGTTATAACAGTTCATAGTAACATAGTATTGGAGGTTGTATAAAGACATAGGTCCTCTAGTCCAACCTTTATACCCTACCCATATGTCTGTATAACAGTTACATAGTAACATAGTATTGGAGGTGTTATAAAGACATAGTCCATCTAGTCCAACCTTTATACCCTACCCATAATGTCTGTATAACAGTTACATAGTAACATAGTATTGGAGGTTGTATAAAGACATACGTCCATCTAGTCCAACCTTATACCCTACCCATAATGTCTGTAACAGTTACATAGTAACATAGTATTGGAGTTGTATAAAGACATACGTCCATCTAGTCCAACCTTATACCCTACCCATAATGTCTGTATACAGTTACATAGTAACATAGTATTGGAGTTTTAAAGACATACGTCCATCTAGTCCAACCTTTATACCCTACCATAATGTCTGTATAACAGTTACATAGTAACATAGTATGGAGGTTGTATAAAGACATACGTCCATCTAGTCCACCTTTATACCCTACCCATAATGTCTGTAGTAACAGTTACATAGTAACATAGTATTGGATGTTGTATAAAGACATACGTCCATCTAGTCCAACCTTTATACCCTCCCATAATGTCTGTATAACAGTTACACAGTAACATAGTATTGGAGGTTTATAAAGACATACGTCCATCTAGTCCAACCTTTATACCCTACCCATAATGTCTGTATAACAGTTACATAGTAACATAGTATTGGAGGTTGTATAAAACATACGTCCTCTAGTCCAACCTTTATACCCTACCATAATGTCTGTATAACAGTAACATAGTAACATAGTATTGGAGTTGTATAAAGAAATAGTCCATCTAGTCCAACCTTTATACCCTACCCATAATGTCTGTATACAGTAACATAGTAACATAGTATTGGAGGTTGTATAAAGAACATACGTCCATCTAATCCAACCTTTATACCCCCTACCCATAAGTTCTGTATAACAGTACATAGTAACATAGTATTGAGGTTGTATAAAGACATACGTCCATCTAGTCCAACCTTATACCCTACCCATAATGTCTGTATAACAGTTACATAGTAACGATAGTATTGGAGGTTGTATAAAGACTAGGTCCATCTATTCCACCTCCAACCTTTATACCCTACCCATAATGTCTGTATAACAGTTACATAGTAACATAGTATTGGAGGTTGTATAAAGACATACGTCCATCTAGTCCAACCTTTATACAAGGGAATTCCTTTATGATTCCAAATGGAATGGATTCGGAATGTATCCCTGGATGAATTGGATCTACAGTATGTCTATGTAATAAGGATGTCTATGAGTCCTCTGATATGACCTCTTAGTGAACAATGCATATTATTATTTTTCCTATGACAGAAGCATGGATTGGGGCCCTATCATAGTTTTCTAGGGGGCCTAGTGATTCCTAGTTACACCACTGCATAGCTCTGTTATCAGTCTCAGACTGGACTAACACAGACCAATGTCATTGGTCGCCCTAAACTATCTAGTTCACCTTGTGTGTCCTTTTAGACAGGAGTTTGACATGGAGCGCCCACCTGACCTGAATAAGGACGTTTACCTGCAAGATGTTCACTGTGTCAGCTCGCTCTGCAAAGCTTACTTCCGGGAGCTCCCTAACCCCCTGCTGACATACCAGATGTACGACAAGTTTGCTGTAAGTACCAACCATCTAATTCCATCATAACACGATCCCAACAAGACCCAATGGGCAAAACACAGCCACCGAATCTCCCCTGGATTTCACTTCCCAATAAGATGCCCACAATGAGGCTAGAAATGTGTGGTCCATAGGATTCTTGAAAGTTTCGGGTTTTTTCTGCTCCAGGATCCGGTTTATTAGAGAGAGAAACAATACGTGTGGCGGAGTTAAGTATAGACTGAAGGGGAGAGAGGTGGGAAGCAGGAAGACCAGAAAGTAGTAGGTTACAATAGTCCAGACGGGATAGGATGCTATATCCATGTGTGTGAGTCAATGGGACAATCTGGACCGGTCTAGGAATATTACGTAACACTCTATAGTGGATAAGTATACGTGTCTATGTGTCCACTTGTAGGAGATGTTTGGGACACTGACAAATTCACAAATCATTGTCTGGTTCATTTGAAAATGTAATAAAAACATTCATTATATCCATCTAGTTCATTAAACATGTATCCATCTAGTTCATCCTTTGTACCACAGTTTACCCAGAGAAGGGATGAATATGAGACAGAAGACATATCCAGTAGAAAAAGATTTCCTGGTCAATAGAACTAACATTTCATTTTCTTCAATGGTTTCCTTCATAGCGAGCCGTGTCTTCCTCTTCTGTCTAACGGGGCAATTTGAATGTGGTTTTTAATTGCAGGATGCTGTAGCAATCCAGCTAGAGGAACAACGTCTCATAAAGATTAAGGAAGTGTTGAAGGAACTTCCTGTGCCTCATTACAGGTAATACAGAGCTGCTAGTAAAAATGGCAGACAGTTTAATGGGATCCGACCACGTGGTGGGGATAGACAGGAAGTTGTATATGGAACATGCTGTATAAACTATTGGGTGACCATGGCCCTGTCTTATAATTATATATAAGTTGCCTACAGTTACTGGAATATATAAGTTGCCCACAGTGACTCATACATACAAGTTGCCCACTGTGACTGGTGCATACAAGTTGCCCACTGTGACTGGTACATGCAAGTTGCCCACTGTGGGATATCCCATCTCTATCACATGGAATATCCCAGTGTATTGGGTTAGTTATATCTCATCTCTATCACATGGAATATCCCAGTGTATTGGGTTAGTTATATTCCATCTCTATCACATGGAATATCCCAGTGTATTGGGTTAGTTATATCCCATCTCTATCACATGGAATATCCCAGTGTATTGGGTTAGTTTTATCCCATCTCTATCACATGGAATATCCCAGTGTATTGGGTTAGTTATATCTCATCTCTATCACATGGAATATCCCAGTGTATTGGGTTAGTTATATCCCATCTCTATCACATGGAATATCCCAGGTGTATTGGGTTAGTTATATCCCATCTCTATCACATGGAATACCAGTGTATTGGGTTAGTTATATCCATCTCTATCACATGGAATATCCCAGTGTATTGGGTTAGTTATATCCATCTCTATCACATGGAATATCCCAGTGTATTGGGTAGTTATATCCATCTCTATCACATGAATATCCCAGTGATTGGGTTAGTTTATTCCATCTCTATCACATGGAATATCCCAGTGTATGGGTTAGTTATATCCCATCTCTATCACATGGAATATCCCGAGTGTATTGGGTTAGTTATATCCCATCTCTATCACATGGAATATCCAGTGTATTGGGTTAGTTATATCCCATCTCTATCACAGGAATATCCCATGTGTATGGGTTAGTTATATCCCATCTCTATCACATGGAATATCCCAGTGTATTGGGTTAGTTAGTATCCATCTCTATCACATGAATATCCCAGTGTATTGGGTTAGTTATATCCATCTCTATCACATGGAATATCCCAGTGTATTGGGTTAGTATATCCATCTCTATCACATGGAATATCCCAGTGTATTGGGTTAGTATATCCCATCTCTATACATGGAATATCCCAGTGTATTGGGGTTAGTTATATCCCATCTCTATCACATGAATATCCCAGTGTATTGGGTTAGTTATATCCCATCTCTATCACATGGAATATCCCAGTATGGGTTAGTTATATCCCATCTCTATCAATGGAATATCCCAGTGTATTGGGTTAGTTATATCCCATCTCTATCACATGAATATCCCAGTGTATTGGGTTAGTTATATCCCATCTCTATCACATGGAATTCCCAGTGTATTGGGTTAGTTATATCCCATCTCTATCACATGGAATATCCCAGTGTATTGGGTTAGTTATATCCATCTCTATCACATGGAATATCCAGTGTATTGGGTTAGTTATATCCCATCTCATCACATGGAATATCCCAGTGTATTGGGTTAGTTATATCCCATCTCTATCACATGGAATATCCCAGTGTATTGGGTTAGTATATATCCTCTCTATCACATGGAATATCCCAGTGTATTGGGTTAGTTATATCCCATCTATCACATGGAATATCCCAGTGTATTGGGTTAGTTATATCCATCTCTATCACATGAATATCCCAGTGTATTGGGGTTAGTTATATCCATCTCTATCACATGGAAATCCCAGTGTTTGGGTTAGTTATATCCCATCTCTATCACATGGAATATCCCAGTGTATTGGTTAGTTATATCCCATCTTATCACATGGAATATCCCAGTGTATTGGGTTAGGTATTATCATCTCTATCACATGGAATATACCCAGTTATGGGTTAGTTATATCCATCTCTATCACATGGAATATCCCAGTGTAATTGGGTTAGTTATATCCATCTCTATCACATGGAATATCCCAGTGTATTGGTGTAGTTATATATCCCATCTCTATCACATGGAATCTCCAGTGTATTGGGTAGTTATATCCCATCTCTATCACATGGATATCCAGTGTATTGGGTTAGTTATATCCCTCTCTATCACATGGAATATCCCAGTGTATTGGTTAGTTTATATCCCATCTCTATCACATGGAATACCAGTGTATTGGGTTAGTTATATCCCATCTCTATCACATGGAATATCCCAGTGTATTGGGTAGGATATCCCATCTCTATCACATGGAATATCCCAGTGTATTGGGTTAGTTATATCCCATCTCTATCACATGAATATCCCAGTGGATTGGGTTAGTTATATCCATCTCTATACATGGAATATCCCAGTGTATTGGTTAGTTATATCCATCTCTATACATGGAAATATCCCATGTATTGGTTTAGTATATATCCATCTCTATCACATGCGGAATATCCCAGTGTATTGGGTTAGTTATATCCCATCTCTATCACATGGAATATCCCAGTGTATTGGGTTAGTTATATCCCATCTCTATCACATGGAATATCCCAGTGTATGGGTTAGTTATATCTCATCTCTATCACATGGAATATCCCAGTGTATTGGGTTAGTTATATCCCTCTCTATCACATGGAATATCCCAGTGTATTGGGTTAGTTATATCCCATCTCTATCACATGGAATATCCCAGTGTATTGGGTTAGTTATATCCCATCTCTATCACATGGAATATCCCAGTGTATTGGGTTAGTTATATCCATCTCTATCACATGGAAATCCCAGTGTATTGGGTTAGTTATATTCCATCTCTATCACATGGAATATCCCAGTGTATTGGGTTAGTTATATCCATCTCTATCACATGGAATATCCCAGTGTATTGGGTTAGTTATATCTCATCTCTATCACATGAATATCCAGTGTATTGGGTTAGTTATATCTCATCCTATCACATGGAATATCCAGTGTATTGGGTTAGTTATATCCCATCTCTATCACATGGATACCCAGTGTATTGGGTTAGTTATATCCCATCTCTATCACAGGAATATCCCAGTGATTGGGTTAGTTATATCCCATCTCTATCACATGGAATATCCCAGTGTATTGGGTTAGTTATATTCCCATCTCTATCACATGGAATATCCAGTGTATTGGGTTAGTTATATCCCATCTCTATCACATGGAATATCCCAGTGTATTGGGTTAGTTATATCCATCCTATCACATGGAATATCCCAGTGTATTGGGTTAGTTATATCCCATCTCTCATCACATGGAAAATCCCAGTGTATTGGGTTAGTTATATCCCATCTCTATCACATGGAATATCCAGTTGTATTGGGTTAGTTATATCCCATCTCTATCACATGGAATATCCCAGTGTATTGGGTTAGTTATATCCATCCTATCACATGGAATATCCAGTGTATTGGGTTAGTTATATCCCATCTCTATCACATGGAATATCCCAGTGTATTGGGTTAGTTATATTCATCTCTATCAAGGAATATCCCAGTGTATTGGGTTAGTTATATCCATCTCTATCACATGGAATATCCCAGTGTATTGGGTTAGTTATATCCCATCTCTATCACATGGAATATCCCAGTGTTATGGGTTAGTTATATCCATCTCTATCACATGGAATATCCCAGTGTATGGGTTGTTATACCACCTCTATCACATGGAATATCCCAGTGTATGTGGGTTAGTATATCCCATCTCTATCACATGGAAGATACCCAGTGTATTGGTTAGTTATATCCCATCTCTATCACATGAATATCCCAGTGTATTGGGTTAGTTATATCATCTCTATCACATGAAATATCCCAGGTATGGGTTAGTTATATCCATCTCTATCACATGGAATATCCCAGTGTATTGGGTTAGTTATATCCCTATTATCACATGGAATATCCCAGTGTATTGGGTTAGTTATATCCCATCTCTATCACATGGAATATCCCAGTGTATTGGGTTAGTTATACCCATCTCTATCACATGGAATACCCAGTGTATGGGTTAGTTAAATCCCATCTCTATCACATGGAATATCCCAGTGTATTGGGTTAGTTATTATATCCATCTCTATCACATGGAATATCCCAGTGTATTGGGTTAGTTATATCCCATCTCTATCACATGGAATATCCCAGTGTATTGGGTTAGTTATATCCCATCTCTATCACATGGAATATCCAGTGTATGGTTAGTTATATCCCATCTCTATCACATGGAATATCCCAGTGTATTGGGTTAGTTATATCCATCTCTATCACATGGAATATCCCAGTGTATTGGGTTTAGTTATATCCCATCTCTATCACATGGAATATCCCAGTGTATTGGGTTAGTTATATCCCATCTCTATCACATGGAATATCCCAGTGTATTGGGTTAGTTATATCCCATCTCTATCACATGGAATATCCAGTGTATTGGGTTAGTTATATCCCATCTCTATACATGGAATATCCCAGTGTATTGGGTTAGTTATATTCCATCTCTATCACATGGAATATCCCAGTGTATTGGGTTAGTTATATCCCATCTCTATCACATGGAATATCCCAGTGTATTGGGTTAGTTATATCCCATCTCTATCACATGGAATATCCCAAGTGTATTGGGTTGTTATATCCCATCTCTATCACATGGAATATCCCAGTGTAGTGGTTAGTTATATCCCATCTCTATACACTGGAATATCCCAGTGTATTGGTTAGTTATATCCATCTCTATCACATGGAATATCCCAGTGTATTGGGTTAGGATATCCCATCTCTATCACATGGAATATCCGTCGTGTATGGGTTAGTTATATCCCATCTCTATCACATGGAATATCCACGGTATTGGGTTAGTTATATCCCATCTCTATCACATGGAATATCCCAGTGTATTGGGTTAGTTATATCCCATCTCTATCACATGGAATATCCCAGTGTATTGGGTTAGTTATATTCCATCTCTATCACATGGAATATCCCAGTGTATTGGGTAGTTATATCCCATCTCTATCACATGGAATATCCCAGTGTATTGGGTTAGTTATATCCCATCTCTATCACATGGAATATCCCAGTGTATTGGGTTAGTTATATCTCATCCTCTCAGCCTATCTATGGAATATTTTATCGGTCTTCTGACCGTTCTGGGTTAACTTCCTTGTGGATTCAATTAGTTTCTTTCACTGCCCAGCTTTGCTGAGGGAGAGGTCAGCGTATGTCAACCAGTACTTACACTGACAGCTCTTGCAAGATAAATGAGGAAGGAAGTAGAGGGGAAAATAGACTAATTTGGGAATCCTTTCACAGTGATTTATATTGTAGGATAGTTCTGGTACATGGACTTAACGGCAAAAGGCAAATTGCCAAAGATCTGGTCACGTGGTTAGAATGAATTCTACCACGATGGACTGAATTCGGACCTCCATGAATGCTGCTGGGTACCATTAACCCAGACGATTCAAATCCTTCGACCTGAAAGAGGGAAATCCATCATAGTAACGTTGTTTATATAGCTAACCCCTTTCCTGAGATATTCTGCCCAACCAATCAGAAATTAGCTTCCAGCTAGCCAATGAAAGTAATTCATTGATCTCCTGAATGTCTGTGCTTCTATTTATTAAATCCCAAACAAATCCAATGACACTGCCCAATGATTAGGACATTTTTGGGCAGCTCTCGAAAACTATTATGGGTAAATTCTCACTGGTTTCTAGGACAAATTAATAAATAACGTGGACTTTATGGTTTGTTTTATTCGCGAGTACCCAGCATATCCACTTACCTGAGCAGGTTAGGTGCCCACACTCATAGCGAGATTTCGCGCGTGCATGTTCGTTTGGGAAGAGAAGGAAGCCATATGGAGAAGATGCCTCATTAAATACTCCAGGGTCCTTAGGGAGAAAGGATAAAGCAGATATTGTTTGCAGAAATTACTGGACCCCAGCAAAACTATAAGGACCCCCCAGAAAAACTATCATGGAACCCCCAGACAACTATAATGGGACCCCCAGAAAAACTATAATGGAACCCCCAGCAAAACTATCATGCACCCCCCAGCAAAACTGCAAAACTACCATGGAAACCACCCCCAGTAAAACTTTCATGGAACCCCCCCAGTAAAACTATCATGGAACCCCCAGCAAAACTATCATGGAACCCCCAGCAAAACTATCATGGGACCCCCAGCAAAAATATCATGGTACCCCCAGCAAAACTATCATGGAACCCCAGCAAAACTATCATGGAACCCCAGCAAAACTATCATGGGACCCCCAGCAAAACTATCATGGTACCCCCAGCAAAACTATCATGGAACCCCCAGCAAAACTATCATGGGACCCCCAGCAAAACTATCATGGTACCCCCAGCAAAACTATCATGGGACCCCCAGCAAAACTATCATGGAACCCCAGCAAAACTATCATGGAACCCCCAGCAAAACTATAATGGGACCCCCAGCAAAACTATCATGGAACCCCCAGCAAAACTATCATGGAACCCCCAAGCAAAACTATCATGGAACCCCCAGCAAAATATCATGGAACCCCCAGCAAAACTATCATGGGACCCCCAGCAAAACTATCATGGAACCCCCAGCAAAACTGTCATGGAACCCCCAGCAAAACTATAATGGAACCCCCAGCAAAACTATCATGGGACCCCCAGCAAAACTATCATGGAACCCCCAGCAAAACTATCATGGAACCCCCAGCAAAACTATCATGGAACCCCCAACAAAAACTTGTATGTACCAGTCCCAGTGGGAAACTTGTATGTTCAGTCACAGTGGGCAACTTTGTAGTACCAGTCACAGTGGGAACTTGATGTACCAGTCACAGTGGGCAACTTGCATTGTACCAGTCACAGTGGGCAACTTGTATGTACCAGTCACAGTGGGCAACTTGTATGTACCAGTCACAGTGGGCAACTTGCATTTACCAGTCACAGTGGGCAACTTGTATGTACCAGTCACAGTGGGCAACTTGCATGTACCAGTCACAGTGGGCAACTTGTATGTACCTGTTACCTAGATAGTATGTTACCTAGATAGTATGTTACCTAGAAATTACCTAGATAGTGTGTTACCTAGATAGTATGTTAACTAGATAGTATGTTACCTAGATAGTGTGTTACCTAGAAAGTATGTTACCTAGATAGTATGTTGCCTAGATAGTATGTTACCTAGAAATTACCTATATAGTATGTTACCTAGATAGTATGTTACCTAGATAGTATGTTACCTAGATAGTATGTTTCCTATATAGTATGTTACCTAGATAGTATGTTACTTAGAAAGTATGTTACCTAGATAGTATTTTGCATATATAGTGTGTGGCCTAGATAGTATTTGGCCTAGATAGTATGTTACCTAGATATTATGTTGCCTGGATCGTATGTGGCCTAAATAGTATATGGCCTAGATAGTATGTTGTCTAAATAGTATGTGGCCTAGATAGTATATTAACTAGATAGTATGTTACCTAGATAGTATGTTACCTAGAAATTACCTATATAGTATGTTACCTAGATAGTATGTTAACTAGATAGTTTGTTACCTAGATAGTATGTTACCTAGATAGTATGTTACCTAGAAA
>JAACNH010002209.1:0-12540 GCA_019447015.1 Hymenochirus boettgeri
TATTGTTATAATGTACAGATTTATTGATAATAATACAATACAATAAGGAATGGTTGGTTGACATTGGAATGAGATCTGATTACTATTGGTGATATGAATGACATTTATATACAAATATAAACCCTGGAAAGACTATGTTACTACTGTCAAAGAGCAACGATCCACCTACTGTTCTCGGCTTATTTCAAAGATCAACTTGGCGCATTAGTTCTGCTAATTACCGTCTATCGGCCGACTGCGACGTATGGTGGAAAGAAATGCGCAGCGTTACGAGAACACGCAATATTACAAATATAAACTTTCTCATGTACACAAACGAACACTATCTAGGAGCTGTCCAGCTCTGCCATGGTCCCTCCAACCCCCCTGATTGTGTACCCACACGTTTATCAACTGTAAGTATAACCAACATGTTGTTACTGGGAGGGGCTTCTACAGTAAGTGAAACTAAGTTAAGTCTAGATAAACACACTGGTGCTTGTTATTGGCTCCTCCCCCCAACTGCCCCATTCATCTCTCTGCTTTCCTTTTCAAGGCAGACAGGGACCTTTAACTGCTCCCCCTTACTATACTATTCATGTCATTGCACCTTAAGGTGCCCATACACTATTTACACATTAGACAGATGTAAAATCTCTCATAAGACAGATGTCCAATCTATCTAAGATCTGCCTAGCCCGTTCTTTAATGCAATTTGAGATCACAAAATGAATGGACCAGATAGGAACATCTCAAGATAAAAACCGCTGCTTGTACAATGTGGTCTTTAGACATTAGATCGTTATCTCAAATCTATCCAATGTCTGCCTGTGTATGGCCAGCTGTAGGCTTTGTGCTTCTATCAATACCAACTGTGCAGTGATGAGTCATAGCCCCACCCCTTTATGCAAATAGCTAGTGATGTCATAACTGTCCTAACTAGGTCTTAATAAACATAAGAGGTAGAATAGCTGGGCAGCGCGGTGGCGTAGTGGTTAGCACTGACGCCTTGCAGCGTGGAGACCTGGGTTCGATTCCAACCTAGGACACGTCTGCATGGAGTTTGTATGATCTCCCCGTGCCTGCGTGGGTTTCCTCCGGGCACTCCGGTTTCCCCCACAATCACCAAAACATACTGATGGGTTGTTTCACACACACACATGAACAATCAGGGAGATTCAATAGTAGTCGTTCAGGGGGATTGTCTTCTATGCACATAGAAGACAAGGGCTGTCGGGACCTGTCAGACTAGGCGCCGGGGGAGCGAGCGGGTAAGTTTTTTACCTTCTCTCCTGGCTCCTGTTTGTTCTATTGAAGAACGGAAGGTAAGGCACAGCTCCTCTACCTCCCGTTCTTCAATAGAACTGGATTCCCAAACCTTGAAAGTATTAGTGGAGATTCCCTTTAATGATCTCCATAAAATGATCTGGGAAATCATCTAAAGGAGGAGTTTCCTGTATCTTCCCCATGTTAGAGCTAGAGGTGGGCACTATGTTGGAGACCAGCCCAGGGGAATTTGCCCCTCAGCCTACTGGGCCAGTCCTCCCTTGGCTCAGTGGTTAGTTATGAGGGCAGCAGCTGTATTAAAGTGGTTAAATGATATGTTATATGAGACAATACACCTGAATTTGATAAATTGCTACTGTGTGGTCTTTTAAGCTTCGTACACACGTTACATATTAGTCTTCAGCTCCCCCAGTAACAACAAGTAAAAAATTTTTTTTGACCAATCATCAAAAAAGTTTATTTTTTTAACCCCCAACCAGACCCAGGTACACACACCTACTAATCTACTTATCCATTACTGTTGGAGCCATACTTAAAGGGTAACTAAAGTTAATTTTTTTTTGACCAATCATCAAAAAAGTTTGTTTTTTTAACCCCCACATGGCACAGGTACATACACCTACTGACCTACCCCTCTATTAGTGTTGCAGCCATACCTAAAGGGTAACTAAAGTCAAAAAAATTCTTTGACCAATAATCAAAATTGTTTGTTTTTTTAACCCCCAACCTGACACAGGTACACACACCTACTGATCTACTTATCCATTACTGTGGGAGCCATACTTAAAGGGTAACTTAAGTCAAAAAAACACATTTTGACCAATCATCAAAAAGATACAGAGAGATTCAATAAAAGTTCTTATAATTGAAAATGGTGCTAATTTTGCCCTAACCAATCAGATGTTAGCTTTCTGATTGATTGGATCAAAATTAGCACCAATTTGGGCTGGGTACACACAAAGGTTTTTTTGTCCCAAACAAGCGTTCACTACAAACTCATCATTCCCCTTATTGAGTTTTAAAATCTGCAGCAAACACACATATTCCCTTCCTAAATGCAGCCCTTCAAGCCAAATTCAAAGTTTATACTTAAACTTTCCCTTTCTAGTTACGACACTACTGTCGCTAGGCATTTCAGTGACAAAAGACACACAATCAATTAAGTTGGTTAGTATTAGAAGCTGTACCTACACCTCTAAGAGGCGGTGATATAACAAGATTGTTACTCCAGAGAGAGTATGATTGGATGAGGTATCTCAATACCCTGATACCATTGGAACTAAATGAAGCAT
The DNA here is from genome assembly GCA_019447015.1 of Hymenochirus boettgeri. Lineage (NCBI taxonomy): Eukaryota > Metazoa > Chordata > Amphibia > Anura > Pipidae > Hymenochirus > Hymenochirus boettgeri. The sequence goes on from JAACNH010002209.1 coordinate 2,559, forward strand.
GGTCTATAAATGTGTTCTAAAAAAGTTGCTGCAGTACCTACTGTATGCCATTTGCTAATTATCTTTTTTAGTTCCCTTCTACAGATATCCGTCTGCCATTAAGAACATGACTGCACCCAAGGTAACGTTACAGTTAAAATAAAGCAGACATACCCATATTTATATTGTGTATAGAGAGGTAGACCTGTTTTTTAGGTAGTTCCTGTATGGACTATTTCATTTATTATTGTATATGTGTATATATGAGGGAACCTTCATCCAGTGAACTCTGTTCTATGAACATTTTTGATGCTCGATGGACTAATGGACATTCTTTACAATGGGACTTTTTGTGGGGGTTGGTCTCTGCTTACGTGGGATTGGTAGGTGGGTAGTGATGCCCCTCCCTTCCCTTTAAATTGTGGTATGAGCACTGTATTTTTTTCCACTTGATAAAGGACTGTGTCCGAAACATGTGAATAAATGTTTTCAACCAATTTCTTATTGCGTCTAAGCCCTGTTGGGTACCTCTGTACCTTCTTCTTTATCTACATTATTGTATATGACTGTTCATTAATTATTGTATATGGCTGTATATGGCTGTACATTATTGTATATGACTGTACATTATTGTATATGACTGTACATTATTGTATATGACTGTACATTATTGTGTATGGCTGTATATGACTGTACATTATTGTATATGACTGTACATTATTGTATATGGCTGTACATTATTGTATATGACTGTACATTATTGTATATGGCTGTACATTATTGTATATGACTGTACATTATTGTATATGGCTGTATATGATTGTACATTATTGTATATGACTGTACATTATTGTGTATGGCTGTATATGACTGTACATTATTGTATATGGCTGTATATGACTGTACATTATTGTATATGACTGTACATTATTGTGTATGGCTGTACATGACTGTACATTATTGTATATGGCTGGGGGGACTGTAACATTATTTATATGGCTGATATTGACTGTACATTGTATAGTGGCTGTTAATGACTGTACATTATTGTGTATGACTGTACATTATTGTATATGACTGTACATTATTGTATATAACTGTACATTATTGTGTATGTCTGTACATGATTGTACATTATTGTATATGACTGTACATTATTGTGTATGTCTGTACATGACTGTACATTATTGTATATGACTGTACATTATTGTGTATGACTGTACATTATTGTATATGACTGTGCATTATTGTGTATGTCTGTACATGACTGTACATTATTGTATATGACTGTGCATTATTGTATATGACTGTACATTATTGTGTATGTCTGTACATGACTGTACATTATTGTATATGGCTGTATATGACTACATTGTTGTATATGGCTGTACATTATTATATATGGCTGTATATGACTGTACATTACTGTATATGGCTGTATATGACTGTACATTATTGTGTATGACTGTACATTATTGTATATGGCTGTATATGACTACATTGTTGTATATGACTGTACATTATTGTGTATGGCTGTATATGACTGTACATTACTGTATATGGCTGTACATGACTGTACATTATTGTATATGACTGTACATTATTGTATATGACTGTACATTATTGTGTATGTCTGTACATGACTGTACATTATTGTATATGACTGTACATTATTGTGTATGGCTGTATATGACTGTACATTACTGTATATGGCTGTACATGACTGTACATTATTGTATATGACTGTACATTATTTTATATGACTGTACATTATTGTATATGGCTGTATATGACTGTACATTGTTGAATATGGCTGTATATGACAGTACATTATTGTATATGACTGACTGTGCATTATTGTGTATGTCTGTACATGACTGTACATTATTGTATATGACTGTACATTATTGTGTATGGCTGTATATGACTTTACATTACTGTATATGGCTGTACATGACTGTACATTATTGTATATGACTGTACATTATTGTATATGACTGTACATTATTGTATATGACTGTATATGACTGTACATTATTGTTTATGGCTGTATATGACTGTACATTGTTGTATATGGCTGTACATTATTATATATGGCTGTATATGACTGTGCATTATTGTATATGGCTGTACATGACTGTACATTATTGTGTATGGCTGTACATGACTGTACATTATTGTATATGGCTGTACATTATTGTGTATGGCTGTACATTATTTTATATGGCTGTATATGACTACATTGTTGTATATGGCTGTACATTATTATATATGGCTGTATATGACTGTACATTATTGTGTATGGCTGTATGTGACTGTACATTATTGTATATGGCTGTATATAGCTGTACATTATTGTATATGGCTGTACATTATTGTATATGGCTGTATATGACTGTACATTATTGTGTATGGCTGTATATGACTGTACATTATTGTATATGGCTCTATATTACTGTACATTATTGTTTATGGCTGTATATGACTGTACATTGTTGTATATGACTGTACATTGTTGTATATGGCTGTACATTATTATATATGGCTGTATATGACTGTACATTATTGTGTATGGCTATATATGACTGTTCATTATTATATATGGCTGTACGACTGTACGTTATTATATATGGCTGTACAATATTGTGTATGGCTATATATAACTGTACATTATTGTATATGTCTGTTCATTATTGTATATGACTGTACATTATTATATATGGCTGTATATGACTGTACATTATTGTATATGACTGTACATTATTATATATGGCTGTATATGACTGTACATTATTGTGTATGGCTGTATATGGCTGTACATTATTGTATATGACTGTACATTATTGTATATGGCTGTATATGACTGTACATTATTGTATATGACTGTACATTATTGTATATGGCTGTATATGACTGTACATTATTGTGTATGGCTGTATATGGCTGTACATTATTGTATATGACTGTACATTATTGTGTATGGCCGTATAAGACTGTACATTATTATATAAGGATGTACAATATTGTGTATGGCTATATATGACTGTACATTATTGTATATGACTGTTCATTAATTATTGTATATGGCTGTATATGACTGTACATTATTGTATATGGCTGTACATTATTGTATATGGCTGTATATGACTGTACATTATTGTATATGGCTGTATATGACTGTACATTATTGTATATGGCTGTATATGACTGTACATAATTGTATATAACTGTATATGACTGTACATTATTGTATATGGCTGTAAGTTATTGTATATGGCTATACATGAATGTATATGACTGTAAATGACTGTATACAACTATACATTGCTGTATAGGACTGTAAATTACAGTTTATCACTGTATAATACTGTACATGACAGTCTATGACTATATTACTGTACATTACTGTATATAACTGTACATGACAGTCTATTACTATATAACTGTACATTACTGTATATTACTGTATATGACTGTACATGACAGTCTATGGCTATATTACTGTACATGACTATATTACTGAATATGACTGTACATGACAGTATATGACTATTACTGTACATTACTGTATATGACTGTATATGACTGTATATTACTGTACATTACTGTATATGACTGTATATTACTGTACATTACTGTATATGACTGTACATGACAGTATATGACTATATTACTGTACATTACTGTATATGACTTACATGACAGTATATGACTATATTACTGTACATTACTGTACATTACTGTATATTACTGTATATGACTTACATGACAGTATACGACTATATTACTGTACATGACTGTATATGACTGTATATTACTGTACATTACTGTATATTACTGTATAAGACTATATATTACTGTACATTACTGTATATGACTATATTACTGTACGTTACTGTAAATGACTGTAAATGACTGTATATTACTGAACATTACTGTATATGACTATATTACTGTACATTACTGTAAATGACTGTATATTACTGTACATTACTGTATATGACTTACATGACAGTATATGACTATATTACTGTACATTACTGTATATTACTGTATAGTGACTGTACATTATGTAACATATAACGTATATTACGTCGTAATACTGTAAGTGTATATTACGTACATTACTGTATATGACTATATTACTGTAACGTTACTGTAATGAACTGTATATTACTGTATATTACTGAACATTATTGTATATGACTATATTACTGTACATTACTGTAAATGACTGTATATTACTGTACATTACTGTATATGACTATATTACTGTACATTACTGTATATAACTGTAACATGACAGTCTATTACTATATTATTGTACATTACTGTATATGACTGTAATTACTGTATAGACTGTACATGACAGTCTATGACTATATTACTGTACATTACTGTATATGACTGTATTACTGAACAACGTACATAAGATAAACTTTTACGTACTTACTGTATTACTGTATATGACTTACTGACAGTAATGACTATATACTGTACATACGTATATTACTTATGACTTACATGACAGTATAGACTATATTACGTACTACTGTATATGACTGTTATTACTGTATTACTGTACATTACTGTATATGACTATATTACTGTACATTTCTGTATATGACTATTACTGTACTTTACTGTATATGATTGTACATGACAGTATAATGACTATATTACTGTATATTACTGTACATTACTGTATATTACTGTATAATGACTGTATATTACTGTACATTACTGTATATGAAATATATTACTGTACTTACTGTAAATGACTGTATATTACTGTATTACTGACATTACTGTATATGATATATTACTGTACATTCTATAAATCACTCACTGTATATTACTGTACATTACTGTATATGACTATATTACTGTAATCATTACTGTACATTGACTGTATATGACTGTATATTACTGTACATTACTGTATATGACTATATTACTGTAACATTACTGTATATTACTGTACATTACTGTATATGACTATAATATTACTAGTACATTACTGTATATGACTATATTACTGTACATTACTGTATATGACTGTATGTTACTGTACATTTCTGTATATGACTATATTACTGTATATGACTATATTACTGTACATTACTGTATTTACTGTACATTACTGTACATTACTGTATATGCATATTACTGTACATTTGTATATTCCTGTACATTCTGTTATGACTAATTAATGACATTTGTATATTACTGTACATACTGTATATGACTGTATATGACGTACATTACTGTATGACTGTATATACTAGATATGACTGTATATTACTGTACATTACTGTATATGACTGTACATTACTGTTATGACTATATACTGTATATTACTGTACATGACTGTACATTACTGTATATTACTGTACAATACTGTATATGACTGTATATTACTGTAATATGACTGTATATTTCTGTACATTTATGTATATGACTGTATATACTGTACATTACTGTATATGACTGTACATTACTGTATGGACTATAGTACTGATATTACTGTATTACTGTATTACTGTACATTACTGTATATTACTGTCAATTACTGTATAATGACTGTACATACATATATGAATATATTGCTGTACATTACTCTATATGAACGGAAATTACTGTATATGACTGTATATACTGTACATTAACTATGTAATGACTGTATTTACTGTATATACTGATATTACTGTATATGACTATATTACTGTACATTACTGTATATTACTGTAACATTCACTGTAATATGACTGTATATTACTGTAACATTACTGTATATGACTATTATTACTGTACATTAACTGTATACTGACTGTATATGACTGTACATTACTGTATATGACTATATTACTGTACATTACTGTATAATGCCTATTTGTTTAAAAAATTTACTGTACTTACTGTATATTACTGTAACATTCCTGTATATGCTATATTCTGTACATTACTGTATATGACTGTATATGATGTAAATTATGTATATGACTATATTACTGTACATTACTGTATGTGACTGTATTACTGTACATTACTGTATATTACTGTACATTACTGTAATCAGCTATATTAATACATTTACTGTATATTACTGTACATTACTGTAATACTGATATACTGTACATTACTGTAATTCTGTACATTACTGTATATGACTGTATATTCTGTATTACGTACATAACTGTATACTGTATATTAACTGTACATTACTGTAATATGACTGTCATTACTATATGACTAATTACTGTATATACTGTACATGACTGTACATTACTGTATATTACTGTAAAATCCTGTATTGACTGTATATTACTGTATATTACTGTAATTTCTGTACATTACTGTTATATGTACTGTATATTCTGTACATTACTGTATATGACGTATTACTGATATACTATTTACTTTATATTACTGTATATGACTGTTATTACTATACATTTCTGTATATGACTACATTACTGTTATGACTGTACTGACAGTAATATGAATATATTGCTGTACATACTACTCTATATGACTGTAAATTACTGTATATGACTTTAATTACTGTACATTACTATGTATGACTGTAAATTACTGTATATGACGTATATACTGTATATACTGCTATATTCTGTACATTAACTGTATATTACTGTACATTACTGTAATGACTGTATAATTCGACATTACTGATATTACTATATTACTGTACATTACTGTATTGACTGTAATATGAACGTACATTATACTGTATAGCTATATTACTGTCATACTGTATATGACTAATTACTGTATACTGTATATTACTGTATATTACTGTAATATGACTGTACATTACTGTATAGGACTGTATATTACTGTAACATTACTGTATAATGACTAATATTCTGTACATTACTGTATATGACTATATTACTGTACATTACTGTATATTACTGTACATTACTGTATATGACTGTATATTACTGTACTATTACTGTATATGACTGTATATTACTGTACGTTTACTGTTAATGACTGTATATTACTGTACATTACTGTATATCTGATGTAATATCACTGTTATGACTGTATATTACTGTATATGACTATAATACTGTATATAACTGTATTGACTGTACTACTGTAATTGACTGTATATTACTGTACATTACTGTTATGACTGTATATCACTGTTATACTGTATATTTAACTGTATATACTATATTACTGTATATTACTTTAATGACTGTACATTTTAATACTGTACTAGTATACTGATATTATGTAATTACGGTATATGAACTGTACATTTGTAATACTGTATATGCTGTATTACTGTATACTATATATGACTGTATATTACTGTACATTACTGTATATGACTGTACATTAATGTATATGACTGCATATTACTGTATATGACTGTACAAGACAGTATATGAATATATTGCTGTACATTACTGTATATGACTGTAAATTAATGTATATGACTATACATTCCTCCTTTCATATGTAGCATATTTGAGTTAAAGAGTACTTGGTATTGTACGGCCGTCCTGTTATATATTTGTGGCTGTACTTGTACGATAAGCCAGGGTATCGGAACTCTGTTACTGTGGGTTTTTAAATTCAGCTCCTGATGCAACTGTAATCCTGTGAAATAAAGAGCTGTTGGCAGGAGAAATGCTTTCTAGTAGCTGTTCACTGCAATGGACATTTCATTTTTGTGAAGGGTAACAAGAGGTATCAACATTCCCTACAGATCTTTTTCAACAATTTAAATACATCATGATTTCCGCTCAGAGGCTCTTTAGAATTAGGAAAAAAATGGATTCTTAGGGCCTATTTCTAAAGGTTCGGTAAAGTTTCGCCACTGTTATCGCCAACGTTTTTGCCAAATTTGGACTTAACTCAGTTTATTAAGCAGTGAAAATTCGTTACTGCCGCAATCGTCATTTCGCTAATCGGTACCCACTCTACCCTATCGCCGTGCCGATACCTACGCTGTAAAAAATGGCAATTTTTGCCACTGTGATGTGAAATAGCGGAAATAGCGTTATATATTTGCGTCGTTATAATACGCCCCTATTTTTCCAGCATTTACTCTAATGCCATCATCGATTTCCGGTTTTACCAGAGACAGCATTTTCTCTTTTTGCCATAATAGGGACCCAATAAATATGGCGACAATTTCCTCTAATCATGCGTTCAGTCCGGTATTATCTCGAAAACAGAAAATACTACCGCGACAATACTTGGTCAATACTACTAAACGATCGGATTTATTTTTAATGGGCAAAAATGACAATCTTTATACATATTCCCTTACAATACAGAGGGTACGCTAATACTGAGCCACCACCAGAACATTCTGGGGCCCATACTAGGTACTTTTCTGGGTGTCCCACTTTTTTTTTTCTTTACCCACTCTTCCAGTTTTCTGGTGGGCTCGCTAATGTACCAGCTGACAGGTAGACTGGCTGGATGGTAAACTGCTTGGTTGGTGAACTGGCTGGCAGACTGTCTAGAGCAGGAGGACTGGCTAGCTGGTGTGCGGGTTAGTGGACTGCCTGGGTGGCTGTTGAATTGACAGGTTAGATTACTGGCTTCAGTGGCTTGTAACGGGTCATTACAATGAATGGCTGGTTAGTGGAATGGGGGGCTGGTAAACAGGCTAGAAAACTGGTTGTCTATCAGGCAAACTGACTTATTTATAGATTGGCTAGTTTTAACCAGCTGACTAGTTGAGGACTGGGTTGCTGATGGACATTCTTACTGGTGGATTGGCTGGCAAGTGGACTGGCTGGCTCAATAGATCTGGCTGGATCTCTCCTCCTTTGCCTTCCAATGCTACCGACTCTTTTCTTCCCATGATGCCATGCTATTAGAGGAGTAAGGAGAAGTACAGATCAGAACATTGACACCTCTTTCCATAGGGGCTGCAGCCATTAGATGCTGAGATAATAATGCTATTCGCATCCTTTTCCCTTTATTCCAATAACCTCCTGTAACCTACCTTCTCTCTCATAGCTCCAAATGCTTCCATAACACTTTCATCTTCCATCATCTCATTTTCCATTCTGCTTCCCATTTATTCACCTGTTTACATCCACCTCCCATGTCCATATTCCACTGGGTGTCCCCTCTTGCATTCTGCGCCCTTTCATCCTTAAAAGTTTGTGTCTCTAATTCAGTCCCCCCCTCCAACTCCCCTTGTTACTGCTCTCATGGTAACTTTCTCCTCCTTACTAGTGATAAATCCCGTTTCCAAACAAACCTGCCGGCTTCAAAAAACTGATTTATTGAAGTTTTTGAATCTTTAAAGTTTTTAAATTAAAAATTCTAAAATGATACAGAAAATTCAGTTTTCGGAACTTATTTCGGTTCCTAAGAACCGCTATGGGGAAAAGTTTTGTTAATCTCTACACTCACCACGCTCAATAACTGGTAACGGTCATCCCTCTGAGCTCAGTTCTACACTCGCCACGCTCAATAGCTGGTAACGGTCATCCCTCTGAGCTCAGTTCTACACTCGCCACGCTCAATAACTGGTAACGGTCATCCCTCTGAGCTCAGCTCTACACTCACCACGCTCAATAACTGGTAACGGTCATCCCTCTGAGCTCAGTTCTACACTCACCACGCTCAATAACTGGTAACGGTCATCCCTCTGAGCTCAGTTCCCCAAACCTGTTGCTTTGCCGTAGATGACAAGGTTAATTGTGATGTACTATATAGGGAGCTTGAGTTTAAATCTCCCACCCAGCATACGTCCATTGCAGTTCCATTGCTATATTACCAAACAGCTTGGAGATAGCATACTGTACTATTTTATAAACTTACAGCCCTACAATCATCAATTGCATATAATCTATAATGACCAAAATGATTTATATTTATTATTATTTTAAATATTTCCCTTGCAGGTACAGTAGGAAAGAGTACTCCTACTTCCCATTGTGGTCTGTAACATTTAATGTTGAAACATAATTAGTATAGTATAGTATAGTATAGTACAGTA
>JAACNH010002209.1:20290-44377 GCA_019447015.1 Hymenochirus boettgeri
TGTCACTGTCATGGCTTACAGTTTACTGATAGTGATGATGTGCACGTTGGCATGGCTACAGTTTACTGTATTATAGTAGTGATGTTCATGTCATGGCTTACAGTTTACTGGTATAGGTAGTGATGTCACTTGTCATGGCTTACAGTTTACGGGTATAGTTGGTGATGTCATTGTCATGGCTTACAGTTTACTGGTATAGGTAATGTGATGTCACTTGTCATGGCGTACAGTTTACTGGTATGGGTTGTGATGTCACTGGTCATGGCTTACAGTTTCTGGTATAGGTTGTGATGTCACTTGTCATGGCTTACAGTTTACTGGTATAGATTGATGTCACTTGTCATGGCTTACAGATTTACTGGCTACTAGGTCGATGAATGTCACTTGTCATTGGCTTACAGTTTACTGGTATAGGTTGTGATGTCACTTGTCATGGCTACAGTTTACTGGTATGTAGTGATGTCACTTGTTTGGCTTACAGTTTACTGGTATAGGTGTGATGGAACTTGTCATGGCTGACAGTTTTAGGTATTAGGTAGTGATGTCACTTGTTATGGCTTGACAGTTTACTGGTATAGGTTGTGATGTCACTTGTCATGGCTTACAGTTACTGGTATATGTATGATGGAACTGTCATGGCTTACAGTTTACTGGTATAGGTATGATGTCACTTGTTATGGCTGGACAGTTTACTGGTATAGTTGTGATGTCACTTGTATGGCTTACAGTTTACTGGTATAGGTATGATTGTCACTTGTCAGGACGTAAGTTTACTGGTATAGTAGTGATGGATACTTGTCATGGCTTACAGTTTACTGGTATAGGTATGATGTACTTGTCATGGCTTACAGTTATTACTGGTATAGGTAGTGATTCATCTTTGCTTGCAGTTTATGGTATAGGTTGTGATGGTCACTTGTCATGGCTTACAGTTTATCTGGTATAGGATAGTGATGGAACTTTCATGGCTTACAGTTTACTGGTATAGGTAGTGATGTCACTTGTCATGGCTACAGTTTACTGGTATAGGTAGTGATGTCACTTGTTATGGTTGCAGTGTAACTGGTATAGGTGTGATGTCAATTGTCATGGCTTACAGTTTACTGTTATAGGTAGTGATGTCACTTGGTTATGGCTTAGCAGTTTACTGGTAAGGTAGTGATGTCACTTGTCATGGCTTACAGTATCTGGTATGGCAGTGATGTCATTTGCGTCATAGCTCACGTATGTGGGTAAAGGCTAGTGATGTCACTTGCATGGCTTACAGATACTGTTATAGGTGTATGTCACTTGTCATGACTTACCAGGTTTACTTGTATAGGTAGTGATGTCATTGTCATGACTTACAGTTTACTGGTTAGGTTGGATTGCACTTGTCATGGCTTGCAGTTTACTGGTATAGGTTGTGATGTAACTTGTCATGGCTTACAGTTTATGGTATAGAGTAGTGATGTAACTTGTCATGGCTTACTACGTTTACTGGTATAGGTAGTGATGTCACTGTCATGGCTTCAGTTTACTGGTATAGGTTAGTGATGTCACTTGTCATGGCTTACAGTTTACTGGTATAGATAGTGATGTCACTTGTCATGGTTACAGTTTACTGGTATAGGTAGTGATGCACTTGTCATGGCTTACAGTTTACTGTATAGGTAAGTGATGTCACTTGTCATGGCTTGCAGTTTACTGGTATAGGTTGTGATGTCACTTGTCATGGCCTTACAGGTTTACTGGATATATAGGTAGTGATGAACTTGTCATGGCTTACAGTTTACTGTATAGGTAGTGATGTCACTTGTCATGGCTTACAGTTTACTGGTATAGGTTAGTGATGGCACTGTTCATGGCTTTCAGTTTACTGGTATAGGTAGTGATGTCACTTGTCTGGCTTATCAGTTAATGTGTATAGGTAGTGAGTGAACTTGTCATGGCGTACAGTTACTGGGTATAGGTCAGTGATGTAATTGTCAGGCTTGAAGTTGTAGCTGGTATGTGGGTATGATGTCATTGCGCATAGCTCACAGTATAGTGGGAAAGGCCTCGTGTGATTGTCAATTGCCATTGGCTTACAGTAAACTGTTTAGGTTGTGAGATCACTTGGCATGACTTACAGGTTACTTGTATAGGTAGTGAGTTCCACATTTCATGACTTGAGTTTTACTGGTATAGGTTGTGATGTCAATGTCATGGCTTGCAGTTTACTGGTATAGGTTGTGATGGCACTTGTAAGGCTTACAGGTTATGGTATGAGATAGTTGATGTAACTTTCATGGTTACAGGTTTACTGTGGTATAGGTAGTGATGCACTTGTCTGGCTTGCAGTTACTGGTATAGGGTTGTGATGTCAAAAACTTGTCATGGCTTACCGTTTACTGGAGTAGATAGTGATGTCACTTGTCATGGCTTAAAGTTACTGGTATAGGTAGTGATGTCACTTTGTCATGGCTTACAGTTTTTTACTGGTTATAGGTTCTATAGGGATGATGCACTTCGTCCATGATTACAGTTTAAGGTATAGGTTTGATGTCACTTGTCATGCTTACAGTTTACTGGTTAGGTAATGATGTTCATGTCATGGCTTACAGTTATGGTATAGGTTGTGATGTGATGTTCACTTGTCATTGTGTATTAGCAGTTACTGGTAGCGGTTTTGGGATGTCCACTTGTCATGGCTTACAGTTTACTGGTATAGATTAATGATGTCACTTGTCATGCTTACAGTTTATTGGTACAGGTATGATGTGTCACTTTTTGGGGTTTTTATTTTTTTTACCATTGTTTGGGGCTTAAAGTTTACTGGTATAGGTCTTGTGATGTCACTTGTCATGGCTTACAGTTACTGGTATAGGTAGTGATGTCATGTTATGGCTTACAGGTAACTGGTATAGTAGTTAGTGATTGGAAGTGTCCTGGCTTACAGTTTACTGGTTATAGGTAGTGATGTTCACGTGTTTGGCTTTCTTGCAGTTTACTGGTATAGTTGTGATGTCACTTGTCAGGCTTACAGTTTACTGGTATAGGTAGTGAGGGAACTTGTCATGGTTACAGTTTTCTGGTAATAGGTAGTGGTCACTTGTTATGGCTTGCAGTTACGGTATAGGTTGTGATGGTCACTAGTTCATGGCTTACAGTTTACTGGTATAGGTAATGATGTAACTTGTCATGACTTACAGTTTACTGGTATAGGTAGTGATGGACCTTGTCATGGCTTTACAAGTTACTGGTATAGGGTAATGATCTGGCACTTGTCATGGCTTACAGTTTAATGGTATAGGTCGTGATTGTCACTTGTAGGGCTTGCAGTGTACTGGTATAGGTGTGATTTCACTTGGCATGCTTACAGTTTAATGGTATAGGTTGTGATGGACTTGTCATGGCTTACAGTTTGACTGGTATAGGTAGTGATGTTGATGTACTTGTCATGGGCTTACAGTTTACTGGTTTATTATAGGTAGTGATGTCACTTGTAGGCTTGCAGTTTACTGGTTATAGGTGTGATGTCACTGTCATGGCTTCAGTTTACTGTTATAGGTAGGGATGTCACTGGTATGCTTACCGTTATGGTATAGGTAGTGATGTCACTGTCATGGCTACAGTTTACTGGTTATAGGTAGTTGATGTTCATTGTCATGCTACAGGTTTACTGTATAAAGGGTTTAGGGGAAAAATGGGAACTCGGTCATGGCTTACAGTTTACTGGTACAGGCCGATGTCACTGGCTATAGCTTAGTTCTGGTTTAAACTGTGGTTTCAGTTGGGACACGGGCGTTTTAAGACATTGTATGGGTAATAGACTGACATCAATGATAAAAAATCTTATGCCTGTTATGGAGAGATAATATCAAACACGGTGTAGGAAACCCCGAGCTTATAATCAGCTGATGTAGAGAGTTGCTATCAGGTCGATGCATTTGAATAATATATCTAAATATAATATATAAAGAAGAAGGGTGGTACCAGCGCACTCGTGGGTCTTTTCCAAAAAATACGAGGAAAAGAAAATATGTATTTTCGAAACTACGAGAAGAATCCGTTGGTTCGGGACTGCGGAAGGGGAAAAATCCGGAAAACAATCCGCGTTCGCGAAGTGCTAAATCTGCGGAGCATCCCGGTTCAGATCCGCGAACGGCCATCCCTCTTGTACATGCAAGGGGTCACTAGATTAATAAGTAATGATTACTTCGAGGGCGGAGGGAAGAAGGGAGAGGAAGGAGAAGGAGAGAGGGGAGAAGAGGGAGAGGAGGGAGAGGGAGGGAAAGAAGGGAGGGAGGGGAGTAGAGGGGGACGCAAAAAAAAAATAAAAGAAAAACCATAAAAAAGGAAAGAAATAAAAAACACACAAGAGGAAACAAAACGAAAAAAAGAGGGGTGAAAACAACAGGAAAAAAAAAACGAAAAAGGAGAAGAAACAAAAAAACAAAAAACAGAAACAAATAAATTAGGACAAACCCCCCCCCCCGCAGCCCCCCCCCCCCCCCAGCCCCCCAGACTAGCTCCCTCGCCCCCCCCCCCCCCCCCCCCAGCCCCCCCCCCCGGCCCCCCCCCCCCCCCCCCACACCCCCCCCCACCCCAGTTAATCTGTCAGAATAATTATCAAAATGATCAGAATATATCAGTTGGAGGGTGGAGCTGTGAGATGCCTTTAAATAAATAAACATATATTTGTAAGATATTTTATTAGTTGGAAGGCTACATTCTTTATTATAAAAAAAGTTATCTGCTTATTGCTTGTTCTGTTTTTGGACTCAATCATGTTGAAGTTTTAATAGAGCTTCTGTCTGTACTGGCCTGATCTCCCGGCTTCTAGTTTAAGGTTTAAAAAAAAGTCAATAAAGCAACTAAGAGATGCCTATGAATTTATTTATTTTTTTGTTAGGCTTTACCTTACCTCCGAATAAGTTATCTTACGTATGGCCGTTGTTAATAAGGAAACTATAGTGTGACTTGGAATTGCATATCTGTATTGGTATCTTTCTTAATTTTAACCCAGTGGTTCAACTACCACCCAGGCTAAAATGCCTTAATTCCCTAACTTGCCTTCTCTTGGACGGGTCACCAAATCGAACCCCCTACTTGTTAGGTCATGTCCAGTGCAACCAATCGAGTAAGTGGTTTGTAAGCAGCCAGCAGTTTCAATTATGGTTACACTGTCTGTTTGCAAGTTATTGTTACCGTGTCTGTTCTGCTGTATTGAACCAGTGGTACCAGTGTTCTGTTGCCAGTTATTGTACCACTGTTGTTTGCCAGTTATTGTACCAATGTCTGTTTGCCAGTTATTGTTACCCGTGTCGGTTTGCCGTTATTTGTCACCCCCAGTGTCTGTTTGCCAGTTATGGTACCATGTTTGGTTGACAGTTATTGTACCAATGGCTGGTTTGCCAGTTCTTGTACCGGTCTGTGTGCCTGTTATTGTACCAGTGTCTGTTTTGCCAGTTATTGGACCACTGTTTGTTTGCCAGTTATGTTTTACACTGTCTGTTTGCCAGTTACTGTACCACTGTCTGTTTGCAGTTATGGTACCAGTGTCTGTTTGCCAGTTATCGTACACTGTCTGTTTGCCGTTATTGCACACTGTCTGTTTGCCAGTTCTTGTACCAGTGTCTGTTGCCAGTTATTGCACCACGGTATGTTTTGCCAGTTATGTACCACTGTCTTGTTGCCAGTTACTGATACCACTGTCCTTTTGCCAGATTGCACCACTGTCTGTTTTGCCAGTTATTGTACCACTGTTCTGTGCCAGAGTTATTCGTACCCCGTCTGTTTGCCAGTTACTGTACTACTGTATGTTTGCCAGTTATTGCAACCACTGTCTTTGCCAGTTATTGTACCATGTCTGTTTGCAGTTTATTGTACACCAATGTTGTTTGCCAGTTATTGTACCAGTGTCTGTTTGGCAGTTCTTGCACCAATGGCTGTTGCCAGTTATTGTACAACTGTCGTTTGCCAGTTATTGTGACCGCTGTCTGTTTGGCCAGGATTGCACCGCTGTTGGTTTGCCAGTTATTGCACCGCTGTATGTTGGACAGGTATTTGCCCCGCAGGTTGTCTGTTTGCCAGTTATTGTTACCAGGTATGTTTGCCCTATACCATGTCTGTTGCCAGTTATTGCACTGACTGTCTGTTGCCAGTTATGCACACGCTTGTCTGGTTGCCCAGTTATTGTACCACGTTGTTTGCACATTTATTTGACCACTGTCTGTTCGCCAGTTAGTGTACGCTTATGTTTGTCAGTTATTGTACCACTGTACTGTTTTCCAGTTATTGGTTACAAGTGTATGTTTGCAGTTACTGTAAACACTGTCGGTTTGTCAGTTATGTACATTGTCTGTTTGCCAGTTATTGCAACGCTGTTGTGCCAGTTATTTGTACCACTGTCTGTTTGCCAGTTATTGTACCACTGTTATGTGTGACAGGTATGTGTACCGCTGTCTGTTTGCCAGTATTGTACCCTTGTCGTGTGATCCTCAGTGCATTGTGACCAGTGTCTGTGTGCCAGTTTTACTGTACACTGTCTGTTTGTTTCAGTTAGTGTACCAGTGTATGTTGCAAGTTATTGTACCACATGTGTGCTGTTTTGTGCCAGTTACTTACCAACTGTTGGTTGTCAGGTATTACCAGTGGTATGTTTGCCAGTTATTGCACCAGTCTCCTGTTCTGTTTGACAGTTATTGTAACCAGTGTCGGTTGGCCAGTTATGCACCAGTGGCGTTTTGCCCGGTTATGGTACCAGTGTCGTTTGTCAGTTATTTTTAGTGTACAAGTGTCTGGTGTTGCCAGTCTATTGTACCAGTGTTGTTTACAGTTACTGGTTACACTGGTCAGTTGTCAGTTACTTTGCTCACCAGTTTGTTCCCCCTGTTTGCCAGTATATTTGAATCCAATGTCTGTTGCAAGTTTTGCAACAGTGTCTGTTGCCAAGTGTTTATTTTTGCCAACACTGTCTGTGGCACAGTTTCTATTGCAACAGTGTCTGTTTCAACTTTATTTTGCCCAACACTGTCTGTTGCCAGTTAGCTTTATTTGTCATTCTGTGTACACACGTATGTGTCTGTTGCCAGTTATTTGCACCACTGTCTGTTGCAGTGACAGTTACTTGCCTACCACTTGTTCGTGTTAAAGTTATTGACCAGTGTCATGTTTTTGCAGTTATTGCACAACTGTCTGTTTGCCAGTTATTCTTATTCTGGTTACACAGGGTCTTGTTTGCTTAGTTATTTCACCAGTGTCTGGTTTGCCAGTTATTGTACCATGTTGTCTCGTTTTCAGTTATTGTACCAGTGTCTGGGTTGCCAGCATGTTATGTACAGGTTGGTCTGTTGCCAGTTTTGACATTTTACCACTGTCTATTTGGCTCAGTTATTGTACAAAGTGTTGGTGGGCCATTTGTTATTGCCACTACACTGCCTCTTCTGCACTTCATTGGCACCCCCGCTTGTCTGCCTGCCAGTTATTGTTGCACCCGCTGTCTGTTTGCCGTTATTGACCACCGCTTGTATGTTTGCCAGTTATTGCACCGCTGTCGTTTGCCAGTTATGCAACGTTTTGTGTTGCAGTTATGTACCAGTGTCGTTTGCCAGTTATTGCACCGCTGTCGTTTGCCCAGTTATTGAACGCTGTCTGTTTGCCAGTTATTGCACCGCTGTTGTTTGCCAGTTATTGCACCGCGGCTGTTGCCAGTTATTGCACCGCTGTCTGTTTGCCAGTTACTGTACCAATGTCTATTTGGTCAGTGATTGTACCAGTGTCTGTTTGCCCCAGTTATTGCACCACGGTCGTTTGGCCAGTTTATTGCACGCTGTTCTGTTGGCCAGTTATTGCACCGCAGGTTGTTGCCAGTTATGGCACCGTCTGGTCCGTTTGTTATTCAGTTATTGCACCGCTGTCCTGTTTGCCAGTTATTGCCCAACCGTGTTTCTGTTTGCCAGTTATTGTACAAGTGGTGTTTGCCAGTAATTGCCACCACGGTTATTTGGCCACGTTAGGCACCACTGTCTGTGGCCAGTTATTGCCAACAGTGCTTTTGCCTAGTTATTGCACCATGTCTGTAGCCAGTTATTTGCACACCACTGTTGTTTGCCAGTAACGTAATTGTTTTATTTCTACCACTCCGTGCTGTTTGCACCCCAGTTATTGCCAATTACAGTGTTGGTCCGCAGTTATTGCACCTTTACATACAGCTCGTTGTTTGCCACAGTTATTCGCCCAACAGTGTCCGCTGAGCCAGTTTTTATTTTGTAAAACTGTTCTGTGTGCAGTTTATTGTACCACGGTCTGTTTGCCAGTATTTGTACCAGATTTTGTGTTTGTTTGTTGACAGTTATTGCACCACTGTCTGTTTGCCAGTTACTGGAACACTGTTCGTTTGGCACATTTTTTATGTTATACCCCTGCTACAACAGTTGCGGGGGTTCACATATGTTGCACCACTTGTTGTTGCCAGTTATGCACCACTGTCTGTGTTTGCCAGTTAGTCCAGTTGCTCTGTTTGCCAGTTATTGTAATCACGTGTCAGTGTGACACCTAAATTACCACCTATTAAGGGCAATATCTTCCCCCCTTAAATACTATTTAAAAAGGACCTACTGTCCCCACTGGTGTAGTTTTAAAAAATCTTTACCTTATATTCTCCTGATCCTTATGTGTCTAGACGTCCATTTGTTGACACTGAAGAGTAGGAGCTGCGCCTTCCACTGTGTGACAACGCGTTCGTTTTCTTCCACCTCCGACTGTCCATCCCCTGACCGCCCAGATCACTTTGTGTCATGTGCAGTGGAGCCATATTCCCCTCTTCTCCATCCCTTCTTTGTAGACCTCTTTGCTGCCCAACCTACCTCTGAAAACCTATAAAGATATGGTAGGTCGCCTATCCAACCTTCAACCGTCTTTCAAGTGCGTTTGTTAAAAAGCTGTAGACCTTTCTACTACAATCTTTTCGTTCCCCCCGCGTTCTGGATTCCGGCAGCGTTGCGTCTCTGGTTGTCTTGCACATAAATAACCAAAATGAAGAAGCGAAAACTTTGTGGCAACCTCAGACATGGTCAAATATATAAAAACCCTTATTGTAAAATATCATTGTACTTGAATTCTGCTGATATCTATTATAGTCCTAAACTTAATAGTCCTTAGCATGATCACTGACCTGATACTTTTATCCATGCACGTGTTTACACTTTTATAACAGTTATGGAGGGGGTTTGCTGCTAGTATTCGTTTGGGGGGGGGTTCTGCTTTCTAATTTATTTTAAATTCTGTTGTGCCCGATGGATATTTACAATAAAGGGTTTATAATAGGACCATTTTGAGTGCCACAGGTTCCTTCAGTTCTTTTGGTTATTTATATGTATCGTGTTTTAGTACTTTCTAGACTAGTTGTCTAACACTTTTCTAATTATGATTGGCGGCCTCTCAGCCAATCGAGATGCGCTGCCACAAGCCTGGCCCTCGCTTGCAGTTCACGAGATCAGAGCCCCGAGGGATTTCAAGGATTGTGAAGTAGATTTCTGAAGCGTTTTAACAAAGTAACTTTCGCGTGGGGGTGGGATAGGTGACATGCATACGTTAAAAACGATTGTGAAGGTGGACATGCCCTTAAATGCCAACGGTTCCTAGTTTTGTGCCCCCGAAACGAAAATAAAAAACCAAGCATAGGTGAACGTGCAGAGGGACAGAAAGTTAAATTATTGCTAGGAATATAAAAACACTAAGATTTCCAAGCTAAATCAGTTAAAACGGAAGCCAAACACTGGAGACTAATTACCCCATACCTGAAGGTAGAAATAAACCAAACAGAGAATACTCTTGTCAGTTCCTACTTGGCATAGTTCATTCATACTTTCCAAATGTTCGCAGTCAGCCTAGCACACCATAATCCCCGGGATATATCGAAATACACTTCCAGATTCTAACGTTCTCTTTATGCCATGCTTTCGTGCGTTGTTTGTTTCTATAAGGCCAGTTCCAAGTCCAAGTTTAAAACTCCCGAATTAGCAGCAACAACAATACGTAGAACCCCGAAGATGCCTGCGGGTGTAAGGGTTGTTAGGCCTGATTAAACGAGTGTTCTTGATAAGATTTTATTCCAATCTTCAAAACTGAACCTCATCCTACCATTTATTTAATTACAACCTCTATTATCAGCTTGTATGCCCGGAGCATTTTTCTCCTTTTCTTATACTCAGTCAACAAAATACATTAGTGATCCTTTCATGCCAGGATACTTATCACATATTTACAGAAATATTTCTTGTATGTCGTACACGTATATCTGCGCGAACCACTGCATGCCCCTATAATGACGTTCCTGTACTACATGTTTATGTTTATTTTCTGCTACAATAATATATAATATGCGTGCTTCCCTCAATGGACGAGTCAAAATAGGAGTATATCCTATAAGAGAACTCACACGTCATGGGCCACGGCCAAAAACACAGGTAAGGAAAAAAAAAAAAACAGCAAAACCAACATAACAGATGAACCTAAACAGCTGAAATGATTTAAGCTGCAGAACGCGGACGCTCTTCAATTTAGAAACCTTACCAAAAGAGGGCGGATGTATGCAACAAATGAACCAATCAACAAAGCAAAACAAAACAAATAATGTAAAAATCATTAGGATTATAGTGCCGCGTAGTTCGCGATACTAAGGGCCAGGTATGTCCGCCATCTGTTCATTTAAGGAAAACGTTATTCGAAGCGATAGTAAAATACTGACCAGTGGTATGGCGATAATTAATCTGCAAACGCTTAGTGTAAAGTTTACGTTGCTATCGGAAATTGAACGATTATCATAACGAATTGTTCACGTTATCGCGTCTTTATAAATATGGCCCATAGAATCCACGGGGAGGAGCATTGTACCAGAAAACCAAACTGGTTATACTGGAAAGAGGTTATATGATATCGACATAGTAAGTTTTTCCTGTGGAACCTGGATATTGTTTTAATAAGGGTGATCGTAAACTTTTTGTCCCCCCCAATTGTAAGTGAAAATTAAAGGACAAATATAAAGCATGCAAACTTTGCAATCCATTCAAAACCATTTATCGTGTCTTTTCGCCTCATTTTGGTCTAACTGTTGAGAAATTACTTTATGATCATGTGAGTGCTGTTCCTTGTTTCCCCGCATTCTGGCTCCCAGGACCTCAGGATAGCACCCCATCTTTTTGTCCCTGCCTTTTTTCCTGCGCCCACATGTCACAACGTCCTATGACAGGCCCTAATGAGCGGCTTCCCAACCGTTCACCATGGCTTACAGTATGCTGGTATTGGCTATGATGTCATTTGCGCATAGCTCACAGTATAGTGGGAAAGGCCGTGATGTCACTTGCCATGGCTTACAGTAAACTGTTAGCCATAACAAGTGACATCACTACCTATAACAGTAAACTGTAAGCCATGACAAGTGACATCACAACCTATACCAGTAAACTGCAAGTCGACCAGTGTGCAATAACTGGCAAACAGACACTGTGCATAACTGGCAAACACAGACAGTGGTACAATTATGGCAAACAGACAGTGGTGCAATAACTGGCTACAGACAGTGGTGCAATAACTGGCAAACAGACACTGTTGCAATAACTGGCAAACAGACAGTGGTGTGTGCAATAACTGGCAAACAGACAGTGGTGCAATAACTGGCAAACAGACACTGGTACAATAACTGGCAAACAGACAGCGTGCAATAACTGGCAAACAGACAGCGGTGCAATAACTGGCAAACAGACAGCGGTTGCAATAACTGGCAAACAGACAGCGGTGCAATAACTGCAACAGACAGCGGTGCAATAACTGGCAACAGACAGTGGTGCAATAACTGGCAAACAGACACTGGTACAATAACTGACAAATAGACAGTGGTACAGTAACTGGCAAACAGACAGCGGTGCAATAACTGGCAAACAGACAGCGGTGCAATAACTGGCAAACAGACAGCGGTGCAATAACTGGCAAAACGACAGCGGGTGCAATAAACTGGCAAACAGACAGAGGTGCAATAACTGGCACACAGACACTGCAATAACTGGCAAACAGACAAGTGCAATAACTGGCAAACCGAAGCGGTCTGCAATAACTGGCAAACCAGACAGCGGTGCAATAACTGGCAAACAGACAGCGGCTTTGCTGCAATAACTGCAAAACAACCTGGTGCAATAACT
The DNA here is from genome assembly GCA_019447015.1 of Hymenochirus boettgeri. Classification (NCBI taxonomy): domain Eukaryota; kingdom Metazoa; phylum Chordata; class Amphibia; order Anura; family Pipidae; genus Hymenochirus; species Hymenochirus boettgeri. Next base: position 32,452 of record JAACNH010002209.1, read on the forward strand.
GGCCAACAGACAGTGGTGCAATAAACTGGCAAAGCACTGGTCAATAACTGACAAATAGACAGTGGTACAGTAACTGGCAAACAGACACTGGTACAATAACTGGCAAACAGACACTGGTACATAACTGACAAACAGACACTGGTACAATACTGGCAAACAGACACTGGTGCAATAACTGCAAACAGACACTGGTACAATAACTGGCAAACAGACAGTGGTGCAATAACTGGCAAACAGACACTGGTACAATAACTGGCAAACAGACAGTGGTACAGTAACTGGCAAACAGACAGTGGTTGCACTAACTGGCAAACAGACACTGGTACATAACTGGCAAACAGACAGTGTTGCAGTAACTGAACAGCATGTTGCAATAACTGGCAAAACAGACAGTGGTGCAATAACTGGCAAACAGACATGTTGCAATAATGGCAAAACAGACAGGGTGTGGCAATAACTGGCAAACAGACACTGGTACAGTAACTGACAAAAGACAGGGTACAGAACTGGTAAACGAACTGGCACAAACTGGCAAAACAGACTGGTACAATAAGGACAAACAGACACTGGTACAATAACTGGCAAACAGACACTGTGCAATAAATGGCAAACAGACTGGACAATACACTGGCAACAGACACTGGTGCAATAACTGGCAAACAGACACTGGTACAATAATGACAAACAGACAGTGGTACAGTAACGGCAAACAGACACTGGTACAATAACTGGCAACAGACACTGGTACAATAACTGACAAAACAGACAGTGGTACAGTATGGAAACAGACAACTGGTACATAACTGGCAAACAGACAGCGGTACAATAACTGGCAAACAGACAGCGGTACATAACTGTCAACAGCATGGTACAATAATGGCAAACAGACAGTGGTACAATAACTGCAAAACAGACAGCGGATGCAATAACTGGCAAACAGACACGGTACAAATAAAACGACAGTGGTAAGTAACTGGCCAAACGACACTGGTACAAAATGGAAAGACAGTGGTACAAAATGGCAAACAGACAGGGTTTTACAATAACTGGCAAACAGACAGTAGGTACAATAAGGCAAACAGGCAGTGGTTACAATAACTGGCAAAAGAAGCGGGTGAAAATGGACAAAAACAGACAGCAGTGCAATAAACTGGCAACAGACAGGGGTTATGGCAAAAGACACTGGTACAATACAATCGTGCAAACAGACAGTAGGTGCAATAACTGGCAAACAGACGCGTCAAGAAATGGCAAACAGACAGCGGTGGCAATAACCTGGCAAAACAAAACGGACAGCGGTGACAATAAATGGCAAAACAGACAGTGCGTGTACACATAACTGGCAAACACAGTGGTGCAATAACTGCACAACAGACATGGTTCAATAAACGGAAAAGAGACAGTGGTACAATAACTGGCAAACAGACACTGGTACAATAACTGGCAAACGACGTGTTGCAAAACGGCAAACTGTCTGTTTGCCAGTTATTGCAACACTGTCTGTTTGCCAGTTATTGTACCACTGTCTGTTTGCCAGTTATTGTACCAGTGTCTGTTTGACAGTTATTGCACCACTGTCTGTTTGCCAGTTACTGTACCACTGTCTGTTTGCCAGTTATTGTACCAGTGTCTGTTTGCCAGTTATTGCACCACTGTCTGTTTGCCAGTTATTGCACCACTGTCTGTTTGCCAGTTATTGTACCAGTGTCTGTTTGCCAGTTATTGTACCAGTGTCAGTGTGACACCTAAATTCCATTATTAAAGGGCAAGTCCCCCCCTAAAACTAAAAAAGACTACTGTCCCCACTGTGTAGTGTTAAAAAATCCTTACCTTATATCTCTGCTCCTTATGGTTCAGTCCATGAAACTGAAGAGTAGGAGCTGTCTTCCACTGTGAAAGGTTTCCACCTCCTCCTTGTCCTCTGAGAGGACAGTGTCATGTGCAGGGGAGCCATTTCCCCCTCCCTCCATCCCTCTGTAGACCTCTTTGCTGCCCTACCTCTAAAACCTCTAAAGATATGGTAGGTCGCCCTATCCCAACCTCAACCGCCAAGTGCGTTTGTTTAAAAAGCTGTAGACCTCTACTTACAATCCTTCGTTCCCCCCGCGTTCTGTATTCCGGCAGCTGCGTCTCTGGTTGGCTGCCTATAAATAACCAAAAGAAGAAGGAAAAACCTGTGGCACTCAGAATGGTCATAAATATAAAAACCCTTTATTGTAAATATATCATTGTATTGAATCTGCTGATATCTATTATAGTCCTTAAAGTCCTTAGCTGATCATTGACCTGCTACATTTATCCTGCCCTTGTTTACACTTTATACCAGTTATGGAGGGGTTGCTGCTAGTATTCGTTTGGGGGGGGTTCATGCTTTTAATTTATTTTAAATTCTGTTGTGCCCATGGATATTTACAATAAAGGGTTTTAATAATTATGACCATTTTGAGTGCCACAGGTTCTTCCGTCTTTTGGTTATTTATATGTATCGTGTTTTAGTACTTTCTAGACTAGTGTCCTAACACCTTTTCTAATTATCTGATTGGCTGCCTCTCAGCCAATCAGAGATGCGTCTGCCAATCTGGCCCTCCGCTTGCAGTTCCGAGATCAGAGCCCCAAGGGATCAAAGGATTGTAAGTAGATTTCTGAAGCTTTTTTAAACAAACGTACTTAGCGTTTGGGGGTGGGATAGGGTGCCCTGCCATACGTTAAAAAACGATTGTGCAGGTGGACATGCCCTTTAAATGCCAACGTTCCATAGTTTTGTGCCCCCGAAATAAAACCAGCATGGTAACGTGCAGAGGGACAGAAAGTTAAATTATTGCTTAGAATCTAAACTAAGATTTCCAAGCAAATCTGTTAAACGGAAAGCCAAACACTGGAGACTAATTCCACATAACCTGAAGGTAGAAATAAACCAACAGGAGAATCCCTTGTCAGTTTCCTACATTTGCATAGTTCATTCATATTTTCCAAATGTTCGCAGTCAGCCTAGCACACATAATCCCCGGGATATATTAATACACTTCCAGCTTCTAACGTTACTCTTTATGCCCATGCGTTTCGCTGCTTCTGTTCTGTTTGCTATAAGGCATTTCAAGTCCAGTTAAAACTCCCAATTAGCAACAAAATATCGTAGACCCCGAGATGCTGCGTGTAACTGGTTTTATGTCCTTGTTAAACCGAGTGTTCTCGATAAGATTTTATTCCAATCTTCAAAACCTGAATTAAACCTCATTACAGCTTAGGGAGATATTTTCTCTTTCTTATAAAAGCAAAAAAGGAATGCAGGGATAATTATCACAATACAGAAATATTTCTTGTTATGAAACTATTATCTGCGGAACATGCTTATAATGAGTTTTGTACTAAGTATGTCTTTTCTGTAAATAATATATAATATGCATGTGCTTCTCTAATGGAGAGCAACATAGGATTATATCCTTATAATAGACACTCACACGTCATGTGACCACGGCCAAAAACACCTGTAAGGGAAAAAAAACAGCAAAACCAACATAACAGATGAAACCTAAACAGCTGAAATTGATTTAACGCTGCAGAACGCGGACGCTCTTCAATATTAGAAACCTTACCACAAGAGGGCGCTGTATGCAACAAATGTAACCAATCACAAAGCAAAAGAAATAAATGTAAAAATCATTAGGATGATAGGGCCTCGTAGTTCGCGATACTACGGGTATGTCCGCCATCTTTCATTTAAGGCAAACGTTACTTCGTAAGCGATAGTAAAATACTGCAGTGGTATTGGCGATAATTAATCTGCAAACGCTAGTGTAAGTTTACGTTAGCTATCGGAAATTAACGATTATCATAACGATTGTTCACGTTATCGCGTCTTTATAAATATGGCCCATAGAATCCACGGAGAGCATTGTAACAGAAACCAAACTGGTTCTACTGGAAAGAGGTTATATGATATAGACATAGTAAACGTTTTTCCTGGATATAACTGGATATTGTTTAATAAGGGTGATCGTAAACTTGTCCCCCCCAATTTCATTTAAATTAAAGGACAAATAAAGCATGCAAACTTTGAATCAATTCAAAAACATTTATCAGTGTCTTTTTCGCTCATTTTGGTCTAACTGTTGAGAAATTTACTTTATTATCATGTGAGTGATGTTCCTTGTTTCCCAGCATTCCTGGCTCACAGACACACCCACTATTTTTGTCACTGACTTTTTTTTCATCGCACATGACTAGTCCTAAGTACTGAAGAACAGTTCCATAACTAGGGATGACTTGACCTGCAGTAAAACTATGATAGGCTCTCTGCCTGGTTCCTGGCAAGGCTTTATCTGTCATTGGGATAGTAAGAAGATTCCCAATTGTTTAACCTGCTTGGTTGTTTCTCCTCACCAAATTTCACAGACACCAACTGTAAATAATGTGACGTTTCCACAGTCACTGTCTTTAAAGTGAACGTACTGTAGGGTCTTAACCCACAAGAGGGAATCAGACATCCCTGGAAGTAAAGTGAGACTGGTCAGTGCCGTATATTGTTCACCTACAAAGCAGTGCTGCTTGTCTATCTGCTACAAAGTCTGCAGAGACTGTGTGTTTGACATTAAAGGAATCTTTGGGTAAGTATTACTTATATAGTATTATACGCAGGGGTGAGGACTTAGCGAATCAGGTGCATAAGGTTGTGAGAAAGAGAGGATCGGGGATGGTGAGTATAATTGTCCTTTAGGGTATATCTACTCATTCACAATTCACCTGTGTAACTTACCTTAAAGGATAGGTTCACTCAAAAAGTAAACCTATCCCATTTTTATCAATTGAAGAATAGGTGGTAAAGGAGCAATGTCTAACCTCCCATTCATTAATTAATGTAACAAGAGCTGGGAACGAAGCACTTTAACCTACCTCAAGCGAGGTCCACCGATGTGGCACCTGTCAGTTCCTGACCTCCTCTGGATTATACTATGTTATAGAGTGCATGCTGCAATGAATAATGGAGATCAACATTAAAGGGGATGTCCACCGTTTGTGTTTTTCAGTCAAACTGAAGAATGGGGGGTAAATGCGCGATGTCCTACCTCCCGTTCTTCAGGAAAAATCGCAGGAGAGGACTTAATAACACAAACTTAAAAAAATGGTGGCCGTCCCCTTTATCTAATATCAAGTCTTGTTGGTTGAGAAGTTGCAGAATCGGTGCCTAGTATATTGTAGACATTACAGACGAAGGCAGCATTATCTGCGCTAGGCCAACCAGTTTTTACATTTTTGGATTTTTACATAGAAGACAGAAGTCCTATAAGGTCCTTCAAGTCTGTCGCATGGGAATTAAAGCAAGATCACCAACAATATTTTGGCTTGTCCAATCACATGGCCTGTTTAAAGGAGAACTATAACAGCATCGGAATCCCCCAAACCAACCCCCTTCCCTAATAATGCCCAGGACGGGAACCTAATCCACTAGGTTTGCTGAAGTTTTCCCAATGGAAGAGATCAAAGACCGGCTTGTAATGCTAGGCTGGCTTTGCCTTCTCCATAATTTCTCTCCAATTGGACAGTCCTGGGAGAAGTCCTTGGCTCCTTAGGCTGTCACCTCCTAGTAGAGGAGGGAGGGTGGTTAACTGGGGTATAATTGCCCTTTAATACCCCACCATATACAAATATGGGAGTATTTACAGAGAGCTCTCCTCCTACTGATATAATATCCCATATCTGAACTCAGGTTTATTCCGATTAGGTTCTACCCTGAGTCATGTTTATACAGGGCAGGGAGCAGTGGGTCTTGCTGTATCTAAGAGGAGTTTTAGAGAATAGACACCCTCTAGGGCTAGGCCACACTAACGTGTTTATCACGCTTTTGCGCAAGTGTTTCGGTTGCGATTGTGCATGCGATTTTGGTTAAAATGGAAATGCGATCACTATATTTTTGCGCAAACGTATGTGCAATGTGCATGTGCAAACGCGGAACAACGCCCTAATAATCTAATATGTATACAAATATTTCTCCCTCCCAGTAGAAATCCTGTAGCTAAGACATGTGTCCATATGTAATACAGCCTAATGGTAAAGAGCAGGGGTGTTAAACTTGGGACCTTTCACATGTTTGAAAACTACAACTCCCAGCATTCTCTGTTACCAGTAAGTTTCTTCTTAATGTCCTGTAGCTAAGACATGTGTCAAGATGCAACACAGCCTAATGGTAAAGAGCAGGGGTACTGTATCCAATTTCACTGCTTATCCATCATGACCAATATCTGGATGGATTATCCATCTAGTGTTACAATGTCTAATTTCCCCTTAAGCGATGTTATATTTCTATAATTCTATTTAATGGAATGTTCTTTCTAAATATCTTATATACTTTTTATATGTCCCTCACTGCACTTTATCTGACCTAGTATACTACCCAGTCGTGTTTTTGTTTATTCTAGACACATTAGTGTGTCTATCAAGTTGCCATAATTGGTATCGTTTGTTGCTATTAATGTTGTGAAATAAGTGTATTATGATATTTTATAGCCCATATTTATCTTATTAGAATTGTATTAATTTGATACTCTTATCACCTGCCCTTAATACTCACCTTTAACATCTGTGATGTAACTTTGTGGGTAGGGTATATAAGACTGTATGGGCCTATGAGTTTTCAGCACCTGGTGAAGTGGGTGGTCCCGTGAAACGCGTCAGGCTGTCTTCTGGGTAGCTCTGGCTCCCTGACGATATATTTTTAATCCATGTGTGTTTGGAATAAAGTAAATGATTTTATCCACACCATAAGCTGCATGTCCGGCGTCCTTTCATACAATAGAGCAGGGGTGTTGAACTTGTGACCTTTCACATGTTTTGAAAACTACAACTCCCAGCATTCTCTGTTACCAGTAAGTTTCTTCTGTATGTCCATTATTTAAAGGAATAGTTCACACAAAAAGTGAACTATTCGTTTAAAGCAGTGTTAGAAGGCCGGGAGGTGAAGGACCTATTCCTTACCTTCCGTTCTTCAATCACTTGACCAAGATCCAGGATCGAAGGTGAGTATATTTACCTCATGCACGATTCACCGTGGCTCAGTTAACAAGACCTGACCGCATCCTGGTTTAGTTACACTATATCGCGCATGCGCGCTATAGTAAACTAAACCAGGAAGTGGTCGCCGATTTTCAACTGAGCCGCGGTGGATCCTGTGCGAGGTAAATATACTCACCTTTGATCCTGGTCAAGTGATTGAAGAACAGAAGGTAAGGAATAGGTCCTTCACCTCCCGGTCTTCTAACACTAATTTAAACGAATAGTTCACTATTCCCCAATGAATTTATAAAGATGCAATTCAGCCTAATGATATAGAGCATATGTGATTGACGTTTTACATGTTTAAAAACTACAACTCCCAGCATTCTCTGGCTGCACAGAATTCTGGAAATTGTAGTTTTCATACATCCCGGAATAAAGCCATTTTTCTGACATACAGACATTAAAAACCCATGGTAGTGATTCCTACCCAATGACTCAAACATGCAAGTGATCCATCTGCCATTCCATCCTTACCTATTACCCTATTGGAATATAGAAGGATTAGGTTACTTTAGGCAGGAGAACTTTACTAAACTTTCCTCCCTTACCTAGTCCATCTACCTGCCAGCTAGAACCTAGAGGGTCTAAGTTGGGTAAATCTGTAGGTCTGAGAACAGATCCAGACAGTCCTGGTGCCCTGCATGGTTCAAACTAAACAGCAACAATGGGGAACATGAGGCCCTATACAGGATCCATATTAACATGCTATGTTCATACTTATTAATATTTACCACAGCAAGTTCCAGACCTACAATCACTATGGGGTTAGGACTAGAGATGGCCAAAACTGACGGGTTTCGTTCCGTTTTCGGGTTTTTTCGGATCTCGGAAAAAATCCCGAAGATCTGAAAACCTGAAAATGGAACTTAAAATCGGGATTTTTATCGAACATTCAAGCTATTTTCGAGAATTTTCTAAAATAGCCCTGAACGTTCAATAATCCTTAAAAATACGATCGGACACTATTTTCGATTTTCCAATTGTATTTTCGAGGATTATCGAACCTCCGGTTCTCCCCTTTTGGATGGAACATTCTGATCCAGGTCCCATCTCTAGTTAGGACAGCACAGGATACTGATTAGCTTTATTGACTAGGGAGATGTGGGGTTAAAGGAGCTAAAAGCTCCACACAGAGTATAAAATGAAATAGACTATCATCCTTTATATCCTCTTTCCTACATACACATCACTTCCTGTCTAGCATACAGAATTGTTTTATGATTGGCTAAGACTGTCACATGTTTTACAAACAGCACATCATTGGATATCATATTGACATCACCACTTCCTTCCATTTATGTCCTATACCATACACAGACATTACTGACTCGTGTGTAAATAAACAGCACATAATAGGGTGTGATACAGGAACTTCCTTGTCTTAACACATAGAGGTTTTAGTAGTGACACAGGTGTGGCTAAACCTTTCATTTTGACTATTCCATTTTACATAGGGGTATCAGCTCTGAAATTACATTTATTACTTTATATATTTTGTCTTGTACCTAATATAAGTCAGTTCTATAATTTAAATACATATATTTGTGATCGTGAAAACGAACGATACTTTTGAGGGTTACCGAAAACCGATGGTTACATTTGAGGGTTACCAAACGATACATTCTAGGGTTAGTGACCGGCTCGCGAATTTGATAATTATCGAAAATACAGCCACGAGTTTGGAAAATCAAACTAGTTTGAATAGTTCGAGTTCGGGTCCATTACTAACCATTATATGCCCCCACCTCATTGGTAGCTCCAAAAACTTCATGCATTTTTCTATGTAATTCTATGTAAGTAATCTTATAGTATAGGAGGGATATAACAATTGTTTATAGCATGTAGCAGAGAACACAATTTACTCACATGTATTGTCCGTATCAATCCCTTCTAAGCTGCATTTAATCCTCTAGACCTGAATTAAATACAAATTGGAACTTGAAGCTATAATCTTTTGTTGAACTGGTGAGAGTATTTCTAATGATTTGTATGATATCATTGCAATTAGCCAGGTTCAGCAAGGACAAAGTACCCTAGAGTAATTACCCATTGTGAGTGTTTATTACGCACTCAGAACTTTGATTTTTTTTTTTTTGCCCGTACGCTTCTCTAAAAGGCGACAGGATAATTTATTACACTGACTGTCCCTTGTTTTATATGCGAAATACCTGCACTAGGATGAAGTTGTTTCGAAAGGCTTCCATGTAGCTTTGTTTCTGCATTATGCAAATAGGGGCGATGTAACGCTCAGCTTTGAAGCTTCGATGGGCCACTGTGGAATTGGGAAGGATTGCAGGTACTAATTTTAGATTGAATTTGTTTTAGAGTAAGAACTGATGGAGAACGATACCAAGTGTTATTCTAAAGCTGCCCAGGCAAGATTGTGCAGAAATCTTTACAGATTCTATACTCTAAAAAAATATATATATATATGTTTTATACAACAAGATCCCACTACTTCAAAGTTTATTTCAGATTTTAAATCTGAGCTGTAGATCCTGAGAAATCATCATTTTAATCACAGCATTTACAGGGAAAGACCTGTCACTGAAATTGTAATATGTCCCATCCCTGACCTCTTACTAGGATTTTTAGCTGCCTGCCAGCTTAATTTCTGCAACAATTAAGAAAATCAGCAGAGAAAAGAAGGCCGGGGGGAGGGAGATGTGTAAGCAGAGCAGTGTCCATGGTGTGCAGAACCTATAAGTGTCGCAGACACTACAAGGAGGAAGTGAGTAAGGGAGGTGGGGGCAGTTAGGAGCACTCACTAAACATTAATAATTTAATGACAAAGCAAGCACAGATAAACATGGGAGTACCACCATTTTACTTCTCTCAAATTGTAGTTTCAGATAATATAAATTTGTTTGAGTGAGTATAGTGACCCTTTAATGCTATCTAATTATTAGTGACCATTTGTGTGACCATTTTGGCTACTAGTGTAATCCCTTTGTAACTAGGAATTCTTGGGGCCCCCAGCAAAACACCATCATGTGTTTGATTGACATTAACAATATCCTCTAAAGAAAAACGTGATGGATAATGGCCCCCGATTGACATGCTCCCCTGGTACTTACGCCACTGCCTTTGTTCGGCCATTTTGGATCTAAGTGGTGAGCATTCTGTCATTGGCTTGTAATGCAACCAATAATGGTTCATCGTTTACGCCATCTTTACCCTTGTAAAGATTTTTTTTTTAAAAACACGAGATTCTCATTACTGTAATTATTTCTAAATACGTAGCAAACTAAGATCCAGATTTTATTTAGTTCAAAGTGCCAGACACATATTCAGGTCACTATATTCACATGTTAAGGCTTATTAAGAAGGAAAACTGTTTTTTTCTACAGAGATTATTCATCTGTGCAACTCCAACTTAGAGAATCGATTTAATGTGGGACTTTACTATTATTTATCATTTCTAATATATGAGGTTAAATTATTCCTGTGTTTCATCAAAATCATGTTTCATTCTACAGTCAACTCCAGCCAAGCGATGTAAACAGTTTGTAGCATAGACCTTGTCTTACTTGCAAACTCTGTACACAACTGTCACCTACCAGCTATGTGAATGTTTTGTTGGTAATCAGTGATTAAGAGGCTTGTCCCTGAAACACTTGATGAAGAGACTCGGTTGTCTATTGTCCACAATGTGGCATTCTTCTCCTATGTGTGAAAGTCTGGTTTATATAGAGAAGTCTAGTCTATATACAGAGGGTCTAGCCTTTGTAAAATCTAGACTATATATAGATTTCTAGTCTACATGCGGAAGTTCTGGCCCATGTGAAGTCTAGTTTATACATAGAAGTCAAGTCTATATACAGAAGATTTGGTATGTGTGAAAGTCTAGTCTGTATATAGAAGATATGGACTGTCTGCAGGGACTGTAATAATATGAAGGGTATAAATGAGGAATATTCACTCTGTATACACTATGAGAATCTAGTCCTTATAGGATGTCTTAAAACGGGGACTGTAATAATATGAAGGGTAAATGAGGAATATTCACTTGTATTCCACTATAGAGAATCCTAGTCCTTACAGCTGGGACTGTAATAATATGAAGGGTATAAATGAGGAATATTCACTCTGTATTCCCTATAGAGAATCCTAGTCCTTATAGCGGGGACTGTAATAATATGAAGGGTATAAATGAGGGATATTCGCTCTGTATACACTATAGAGAATCCTAGTCCTTATAGCGGGGACTGTAATAATATGAAGGGTATAAATGAGGGATATTCACTCTGTATACACTATAGAGAATCCTAGTCATTATATAAAAGTATATATCCCATATACAAAAGGGACATCTTGGAAATGGAAGCAGTTCAGAGAAGGGCAACTAAATTAATAAGGGGAATGGAGGGGCTTGAATATGCCGGGCTGTTTAGGGCTGTTTACATTGGAGAAGCGGCGTTTGCGTGGGGATATGATCACTTTATACAAATATATTAATGGGCCATAGAAGAACCCCTCTGGTGCATTGTTCACTAATAGGTCATATCAGAGGACACGTGGACATCCTTTAAGACTAGAAGAACCGAAGTTTCATTTTAAGGCTAGGAAAGGTTTCTTTACAGTGAGAACTGTGACACTGTGGAACTGTCTTTCAGCAGATGTGGTAATGGCAAGTTTATTAACCATACTATATAACATTGAGAATTAATAGTATTAATACATGTACTGTAGTTCTGGTTGGTACAGGGATACTATATAATATTGAGAATTACTGGTATTAATTCATATACTGTAGTTCTGGTTGGTACAGGGATACTATATAATATTGAGAATTACTGGTATTAATTCATATACTGCAGTTCTGGTTTGTACAGGGATACTATATAATATTGAGAATTACTGGTATTAATACATA